>ML783192.1:336642-351487 GCA_009831015.1 Picea engelmannii | reverse complement strand
CTGTGAACATTTCTATCTGATTCAAAGTGCTATTTCTGTTGCTATTTCGTATATCATTTCTGTGTATTGTGAAGATTATGCTGGATATTTTACTGTTATTCTGTCATTTCTAGCATTTCGTTTTTGTTCTGCATATTTTATATATCTGGTATCTTGCAATAGGGGTTGTGTCCAATGTGTTGATGAATTTTTTCACCCACTTCTCTTGAGGAATGTTGCTCCAGGCTTCCTCGCAACTTCTCACATGGTCCTTCGGACAAGTTCGACCTGTGTACCTAGCCTCGAAACCTTCTACTTGTGCTGAAAACCGCGTTGTCATCAAAGTGTGACATTGTACCCAGTCTGTAATGTTGTTTTTGTGTGTCCCCCACCATATTGTTGGGGTTTATTTCAAGGCCTTATCCATTGCCAACAATATTTGTTGTGTTGGTACAATTTCTTCAAATTCCAACAAGAATGCTTCTAAATGATTTAGACCATCAAAGGTGGGCAAGTTATTTACTGTTGTGTCGATTCAGTGAACTTCTCGGGTTAATATAGCACATATCCTTGTATATACTTCATACATTTTGTTCTGCCAGTTCTCCAGTGCTTCTTCTGACTCTAATGAACATGCATTGTCACTTCGCAAGCTTAGGTTCCCATCCGTCGTAGTAGGATTAATGTAATCTTGTTGTATGGTTGTTAATTTGTATATTTTTTCTAGTTCATTTGTGTGGTATTATTCTTTGATGGGTTCTGTGTATTTGTGACCTTCATCGGGATCTAAAGGTGCAATGAACCTAAGGACATCTCCTTCAATTGTTATTATTCTTTTCTTTAAATCAAACATAGTGGAATTATTGAAATCCCAATCAATTCCTAACAATGCAGGGTAAGGAAAAATATCATCAACTATCTCAATCACTTCGAAGTCTGCAAACATCCTTACTCCATCGATGTCCACAGGGACATGTTCCAATCTTCCGAAGGGGCTTACAACTTGTTGATTATCCATCCTAAGCCTGATAGGGGAATAGATCAACTTAGGTTTTCCCATAAATGCCCAGGTATGCTTCGTCATGACATTGACCTCCGACCCTAAGTCGAGGACCACATAGTCGATATCATACTCTCCAATTTGAGCGTTCAGGTGTAGTTCCTTATTTGTCCTTCTCTTTTTAGAGACTTGGTGTACTACTCTATTCAACAAGGGATCTATCTTTCCTAACTCATACTGTCTGATTAAATTTTGTATCTCTTGTACAATGCTTTCATCCTGAATCAACTTAATACAAGTATATAAGAATTCCATGAGCTTGCTTACCTCTTTTCCTTCTCATGATAGAGAAGATTGATCGAATGCCAGAGGCATTCCACATTCTCTTATTTTTGGTCGTGTCTTCGATGAAGAACCTTGGTATCTCCCGAATTCTTTTCTTGCCTCCTCACATATTTGTTTTTCTTTCTTTGCATCGAAAAATTGTGTCTTCTCTGCATCTTTCTTGACTCTTGATTCTTCTGTAGTCTTTCCTTGGGTCTCTCTGTATTCTCTTGTAACAACGCCTCCTCTAGTGATAACAACGAATCTAGGGTCATCTCCACTGGGTTCAACGTATATCAGTTTCACTTGTGGGTTTTGCTGAGTTCCTCGTCTCTCCTGAAGTTTGGCTAGCAGCACAGGAGAATCTTCGATAACAATTTTGAATGAGCTGCAATAGCTGCAAGTGGTACAAGGGTTTTTGCAGTCCCTTGCTAAATGTCCTAGATGCGTGCAGTTATAACAAATGATTTGGCCCCTACCTCAACCCATACCTCCTCCTCGTCCTCTTCCTTTGAATCCATCGTGAGGGTTGAAGTTTCCTCTTCCTGGAGAATTATATTGCGTAGTGTTTCCTTCTTGTTGTACTTATCCTTGAATTTTGTATATATCCTCTGACCTTTCATGCATGAGGTCATAGGCCCTACAATCCCTATCATCATACCCCACTGACTTACAGAATGTGCAATACATATTTGTGGGTGTCTGAACATATTTTTTCATGTAGTAACATTCACCAGGGAGATGTCTATTTCTACATACCTCACACCATGGTAAGGTAACTTGCTTTAGAAGAATTGGGGCTCCAGATGCCAAATACTCATGAAATAGGGGACAATGCTCCTTGTCATGGCCTTCTAATTTGCATCTAATGCACCAGATATCTTCTCTTTTATCTTTTCCCATGTCTTTCTTCATATCTTCGACTTGCAGAGATAAACTAGTTAGCTGACTCAAGATTTGATTCATACCTGAGCTGGATTCTCCCATAGGGGTTGATTCTAACTTCATGGTGATCTCTAGTGCATCCACCTACGAATCAATCTTTTGTTGCGTCAGAGGAACTCTGATGTGTGGTAAGAGGGAAACAATGAACCACTCCTTGTTCTTCTCGTCTGGGATCTAAAAACTCAAATGGCCCGTCAAGGGCTTAAATCTCTGATCAAACTCCCACACAAGTTCAACTATTCTCTACTTGATTTGTTTTAGTTTTGTAATGCACTGCGACTCTGATCAGGGGATCAAATTTTGCTCAATTTTCAAAGTGCTCATAATGAGATGAAAACAGTGCCATTGCGTCCGTCTCATCTTCCTGATTCTGGAGGTATATTTACTTTCTCAAACAGAGTCTGTATGGAGAAGATATCGCGATCTGTTCGCCAAGGCAAACATGCTAAAATTTTGGATACTGACTATACCTGTCCGTACAGTTCGTACAGTCCATACGGTGACGTGGTAGGGCCGTACCGTCCGTACGATGACGTGTCAGGTGGATGACGTGGCATGCTTTCATTGGTAGATGGTTATCGAATCAGGGAATGACACATGTCATTGGTGGCCAATGATGTGAGGAAACGTGGCCCAATCCATTGGCGCCATGTGTCACTCGTTGACTGGTTTATATGTTATGTAAAACTAATGGAGGCCATGGGGTTCGACCCCTGGACCTCCCATAGCACAAACCTTTACAAGCCACCGCTAACCATTATGCCGCCCATTGTTTCTTGTCATATATGTCAGCGCAATTATATTTAAGTTTGAGTGTTGTGCTAAACGGAAAGGGGGGAGGGCTGGGGCCTAGCCCCGACCCGTGGTTTCATTCCACACCATATAACCGTATTATAATATGTTTGTGCATAGATATATATAACAATGAAACAAAGTTTGTAACCATATATTAAAATGTGGCACGGTTATAACATTTGCGCATGGGTTTTGATATGGCCCACGATTCTTTTATATATATTACATATGACCCCGAGTTGGAGCACGAGAGTCGGTTTACACGGTTTTCAAATGGTTAAACCACCTTTTATCCACGAGCGAGGTCACATGGCCATATGCCCAGGTTCCGAGGCGGTTAGGGGCTGGCGTGCCCTTAACCGTTATACGGTTTGCATCGTTGGCACGGTTGCACCCGGTGCTGGGTTTTTGCGCTTAAAAGAGCGTGTGAGGCAGGTTCATGCAAGGAGGGTGCGAATTGTAGAACCAGAGACAACAAGCTTGAAGAGGGAGACTTCCAGGAGGCCTAACTTCTTCATTTTTCGACCGATTGAGGTGCCGAAAGAGGCTAGACAGGGGTTTTGGGATGCTGGGAAGCCACTGGAGTAGTCGGTTTGTCAGTTTGAGCATTGTAAGACATGGTTTTGAGCACTTTTTGAGAAATTAATAATAATGATCCATTGGAAGATGGACCAGGAGATGTATCCCAGAAGAGGGGTGAACTCCTTTATCAATTGTTGTGCACATGTGTTTATGTTCAATGTTTATGCTGCTGTCTATGTGTAATTTACATACGTAATCCTTAATTTATGTGTTGCAAATTGATCCCGTTTCTTTAAACACATAACATTTCACTTGCAATAATTTTTCAATTTTTTCAAGTATTCTTCATTTTTAGATCAGACTCTAACTTAGGTTTCTTGAATTCAACAATTAGCGCAGTCTTAATGACATTCAGTCATTTAGGTGCAACTCCTTGGACAAATTTCATGTACCATCTCAGCGTGCGATCTCTCAGGGTAGCACTAAACTGAGCTCGTTTAACAGCTTCATCAGTGATATGTTTAATACTCCACACAACTTCGCATAGAAACCAATGTTGATCAGGATCTTTAGATCCATCTCCTCTGAAGGTGGGTGAAATCATCTCATCTTCCATAGATATTCCTAGGTTTCTTGACTGAATATGTGGTGGATTGCTAGTGACAGTGATCTGAGTGATCTGGTTGCTTAATTTTGTTGGAACAATAGGAGGAATGATAGTACTCACTTCAACAGTCGGCGTGGTTCCTGAAGTTTCTGGCTCTTCCTGGTGAGATTATTCAACTTTCCCTTCCTCTTCCCTTGAGGATTATGAATGCTCTTCATCTGTCAAATCAACCTCTTCTCCACTGTAGAAACCCTTGTCCCCGTAGTTATGCTTAAACAGGTTCACAAGAGGAACTTCTTTGAACACTCTCCCACTGCACGTATGTTCATCCTCTGTGTCGCTATCGCTGTCCGAGTTCTTGAACATTAGCCTTTTTCAATCCGACCAACTATTGTACCTTTAATATGTTCTTCTCATGCAATAACATTTTGATCTTCAACTTTAAAAAGTGTAAAATTTTTCCTCTGGGTCCCTTAAAGAAGTACCTCTCGGCTTGGATATATGACTCTACTTTGCCAAGAACAAACTTGGTGACGTACCCTCCAATGGTGCTATCAAACCGGTGATCTACCTCTCTTGAAACAGTGTTATCAACTCTCTTGATCTTCTTGATCAATGGCAATGTCCAAACCACAGGGGTTCTAGATCTTATCTCAATCTGGGTATCTACTAACCTAGTTAGCCACTCATATAGCTCCTAATGGATTCCTCCAAAGAAAATCTCATGTATATCAGTAAATATACATCTTCCCAAACAATCCTCTGTACTAAGATTAGGGTTCTTGTTCTGGGCTTCAACGAAGTCATTTTCTTGATATTCTATCCACTTCTGAATCTCTGTCTTCGATGGAAACCACCTTGACATTCCCTCAAGAAGATTGTTGTCCCAACAACAGAACCATTTGTTGGCACAGGGGAAAAACCAGGGTTCAACTCCAAGAGTGCACCAACAAGCCCTAACTACTAGCCCTTTCAGCAACACCTATGAGGCAGATGCAGTCTCACCCGAAGTAGCTATGGGGGGTTGCAGGACATAGATGTCTACAACCAAGGAAATACAAAGTGGATCTGATACAAGAACAACACAATATCTAGATATCAATTACCAACTTAGACCTACTTCTCACAATTATCTATCAGATCTAACACAATAATGCAATAAGAGTATATCCTTAAGAACTAGAACACAAAATTAAGCACACACAACAAAAATATGTACGTGGTTCACCCTCTCCCTAGGGATACGTCCATAGAACTGTGCTTTATAATATATTAAGATGAAAGCATACAGTTCTTATCTGCATTCTTAGCTAGAAGATCCTCTCTTTTTCTCTCTATCTTCCCTCCTTGTGCACCCAACTACAGGGTTGATCTTCACACCCAGCTGAAGATATTACAACACAGACTTTCCTCACTCCTCGATGCTTCTCTCTCTCACTCCAAGAGTCACTCACAACAATAAAAAACTTAGAACGAACAATAAAAATAACAACAATGACAACAATGATAATGACAACCAACCATCTCAGGTCCTCTTGACCTTTATTTATACATTACAATAGCTCATTGACAACCTTAGGCCAAAACCTAAGTGTCAAAACCCTAGATACCAAAACCCTAGGTGTCTAAAACCCTAGGTCAACTTGAGCCACGTTTCAAGGATTCACCAGCCTGTCTTTCCTTCCTTCTCGTACGGTGCTCCAAAGCATCCAATGGTGGATTTTTCTGCTTGTTGAGTTGTCCACGATATGTCTTCCTTGTTGATATGTCATCCTCAATCTCCTCTTCCAATGATTTTCTTTCAATTACTTCACTCTGTCTTTACTGCTCTTCTGCTCACTTTGACCCAATATCAGTCACCGTGTCTTCTGCGCAGTTCATATTCCGTATTTTATGCTTTACTCTTCGCTTCCTTCCATACCCAAGGGCCAACAATGATTGCTAAAGTTGAACAAATGAACATGAGTCAAGAGAATAAGAGCATGTTAGAAGATCAGAAAGAGAAAGGATTAGAGGAAGTTTAGACTACATTAATATAGTTAAAAGAAGTAATGAATGATCACAAAGATGTAAATTTACCAGAGATCATGAAAGAAAAACAATGCATAAGTTCAAGAATAGGAGACTTCGGCATACACTGTGTCTTGGATTAGGAAACACAAGTGAATATTATGACAGAAGGCACTTGGGGAATTTTGGGAAAGCCTATTGTGGTACCTTCACTAGGAAGGATAGGCTTGTTTAAAGGAAAGATGATAACCCTATGTAGAAGAGTTACTAATGTACCTGGTATTATTCATGGAACATCGATAGAAGAGGAATTTCAAGTTATTAGGTTTATTGAGAACAATGCCCCATTCCCACTTTTTTTAGAAAGACTTGGATTGAGAAGGATCAGATCAGAAGGAAAACAAAGGACAAAGCTACAAAAAAGAAAAATCAATAACTAAGGGATTTCATAGCTAGAAAAATAGATCGACTGATAGAAGAATGAGAAGTTGAGTCGAAGTAGCAGAAGGAAAGATAATTAGCTGTCGAGATTGAAAGAATGCAAGAAGGTTTGAAGGAACTATCCATGCAAGAAGAAAGTAAATTCACCCAGGAAGTGGTAAGGGAAAGGATATTATCTTTGAACCCATTGGAAGTACATCAACACTGTGAAGTCACTATGATAGGAGAAACTAAGAATAAGAATGGAAAGAGGAATCTAGAAACAGTTAGAGAGACTTAGATCATAGGAAAGAAGGAAAGGAAGCTTAGTAAGAAGAGAGCCAGGTTGTTAAAGCTACAGGGAGTTATAGAGAAGAATTCACAGGAGGTAGGTTTGCAGGCTCTGAACCTCGCCGGAACAACAGAACCGTGCAGAATGGGACTTCACCTTGACAAAGCTATATGACCGCTGGAGGCACCCCGACTGTTAGAACGATGCTCCAGAATGGCTAGGAAACACATTTATGGGTGAATAGACCGCATTTGGGATGTTGATACTGCACCATAATGGACAAATTAGCATTGATGGAAGAAGTCTTGCCTGTTGGAACAATCTGTTACGATGTTCGCTTATTTAACCCATCTGACGCTGCGTCGGGATCACTTTTCACCATCCGTGATTAATGTTGTAAACATAAAACTGATTGTGTGTCGAACTGTGATTTCATAACCTAGACATCGTGATCCTCTTGTTTACCCCATCTGTCCATTCACCTACCCCAACTTATCCGTTTAAAAGAGAGAATGTTGGGTGAAAAAACAAAGTTAGAGAAGTCCATTGAAGAGGTCCTTAAGAAGTTTATGGCTGAAAGAGCTATGTCTGAAGGTGTTCAGGAATCATCGACTAGGGGATTGCAGGCCTCCCCTTTGACTACATGATGTTCAGGTCATACTAACCCCATGACTAAGAAGAGATGTAAGCATTGCGACGATTTGGCTAATGTGAAGTAGATCTCGTCAATATTACCTGATTATATATTGCCTTTGGCTAGTGCGGTCAACCATGAAAACATCCCACGAGACTACGAGTAAAATTTGATCACTGTGTACATCCTGAAGGGGATATGCGTACTTGTAAGCTAGTTGGGACAGATCCCATCCTGAAGAGCAATGACTTTAACCTTGGAGACAAAAAGAACTATGACATGCTTTCCCCTCATAGATACCTGATGAATAAAACTGTGAAGAAGCCTCACATAGTCTCCTAGACTTGGATTAAAGAGCTGGCTCAGTCCATGATACTTAACGTAATGAAAATTCCTCATTTTGGCCGACATCAGGAGGTTAACGCTTGTGTTAAAATCCTCTTGTCGTGCTATCATGGTGGATACCTTTGGCTCGACAGGAGGATTACAGTGGATTCAACGTTGATCCACCTGATCATAGGATTGAGCATGCAGGGACCCAACCCTCAACAATTCTACCTAAGGAAGACCTCAAATCGCTCCCTGGAAAAATGCATTAAGGAGGCATATGACGAAGTTGAGAAGGGAAAGGGAGGCTACAAGGTAGCCTATATCTAGGATGGCATAGTGTGCCTCTCTTGCCAACTCATAGCTGGAAGGCTCATCCGAAATAACTACCCCACACAGGTCACCGGGTTCGTGGTGTACATCACAGGGAAATGCATGGAGGGGATGCAGATGAATTGTGTGAGATACCTTTTCAACGAGCTTGAGAAGGACTGTCGTGAAGCACATGATCAAGGATACGAGTTCCACTTTAGTTGGCTACTTGTGTTTATTGCATTTGTCGCTTGGCAAATGCTAGAAGGAGCTACCTTCCCGGAGATTGAACCTTTGGAGTCGTTGGCCACGAAGTTCTCAACCTTATGGTATATGAATGACATGTCAAAGAAATGGCAGTAAAACATAGTGTTCCATGCCTACTATCAGCAATTGAAGGTTGCCATACATTCGTTCCCATGCATGACACCGCGCACAATGCACCAGTATAGACCACTAGCTAAGTTCTTCATAGATCCCCATTTTATTTATATCACTACGCATAGGGATGAGAGAAATGAAGAATTACAGTCCTATTACAAGATGAATGATGAAGACATGGAACTGATCACCAAGGAGTGGCCATAGGAGTTTCATGTACTGATTGATGATGTTGAACTCTTTGATCCTGACATCATAGGAAGCCCCTTGGTCACCCGGTTTGAACATGCAGGATAGTTAAGTGCGAAGAAGAAAAAGAAAAAGGGGGAAGTTCAAAACATAGAGACTGATGAGGAGGACAATGCCTCAGAGGAAAATGGACCTGGATCACCCGCAGGAGGAGGAGGAGATGAAGTAAATCAAGAAGTATGAGGGGAAGAAGGAGAAAACCAAGGAGAAGGTGAAACTACACTGTCGAAGGATCCCCCTTCCGAGAGAGAAGCACCAAAGAAGAGGAATTTTTCTCCGCAAAATCCTTCAACAAGAAAGAAGACCCGTTCTAGTAATCCCCAAATAGAGGCTACACTCACAGAAGATGATATCAGTCTAGTCTACAGAGTGATGGAGGATGCGTCTAAGGATATCTTGTAGAGATACAGAGTGAAGCAGGACGAACTATATGGTAGAATAGAAAAGGAATTGAGCAAAGTACATGAAGCTATTCACTTGATCTGCGCAGTCCCTACTGCACCTTCCTCGTCAGAGACTGCAGAGTTGGGGGATGAGCCAACCCAACTTTGAAGACTTGCAGATGCAATGAAGGCTTGAATTCAACGAGTCCAAGAAGAGAAGGATAAGGCTATATAAGCCCTGAATAAAGAGAAACAAGAAGTATTAGAGCTACTACGAGTTGCGCAGTATTGTGTAATTGCATATGAAAATGAGAAAGATGAGTTATGGGAGATGCTCGAGGAAGAAAAAGTGAATATACAGAGGGAAAAGGACCAACTTCTTGCAAAGAAAACTACAGTGAAAGAAGTGATGAACATAGAACTTCGCTCTATGCCAAGCTTGACATAGGAGGAAAATGAGGCAGTCGAGGTTCAGGTAATAAAGCTTGCTGAGGCCATCCAACAACTTCAAGAAAGGGTAGCGAAGTTGGATATCCAAGTAGTACCAAGCACTCCACAGGAAGTGCGCGACCAGAGGAAGGAAGATGCTAAGAGTTCATTCGAAAGGATCAGAGCCCTTTCCTTAGAATGTAAACAACTGAGTGACAGAAGCACGCAAAATTATGAATGCCTCACGAAATATCTAGATCTTAGAAAGTTAGAAGCACAACTACAAGAGGTGCATCAACAAGCACTAACAGTTCAAGCATAGATGAAGTCACTCACTGCAGTCGAGAGAATGAAGAGATCACAAGAACAGAGTGTGGCCCAACAACATATTACTGCCATTCAAGGTAGAGTAATGGAAGTCACACAGAGATTACAACCAGTGCAGGAGGAAGCCTATGCGGTGTTTGAATAAATCGAAGGACAAGGTTCACAATTGGACCAAGTGGTTGCGACAATGGAATAGCGTCGGGAGGGGCCTGTTATAGAGAAAATGATCCAGCAGTTCACTGAATAGGAGGCTCAGGCAAAGAAGCAAGTTGAGGCAACTTAATCTAATCTTGAGGCCTTCAGAGTAGTGCTCCCCATATACGAGGGACTTCGTCTGAGTCACAAGTGAGTGTTGGGGGCCTGTTGGCCCTCGACCAAGTTTTGAGGAAATCTTGGTCGATTTTGACCACTTTTTAGACTTCGACGTAGTGATCGAAGATGGAGCGCTTAGGTGTAGCTGAGATCACAAATCTCACTTGTTTTGTGGGTTTTGTGGACCCAAAAAGGGGTTCATTAGGGTTTATGAGATTTCAACCCATAATTAGGCATCTTTGTAAATGTAAAAAGAATCAGATTGTAAGGATGAGTAGTAGTAGAAGGGGATGTAATTGGATAAGTGCAAGAAGCAAGTAGTTAAGATTTGATTTGTGCAACATAACATGTATGTAAGATTCCGTGCTTGATATAGGAGTTGGCTCTGTGCCTTGACCTAATTTTGGGAAGGTGGATTTGGTGCTTAGTGCGTAGATCACCTGTCTGGTGAAAATATTGGCTCTGTGGATTAGTGCATAGGAGCATACAAATGTAAGATATTGAATCCTAATAAAGAAGAAGAAGCAATTGGTGGACATAGCCCCACACTGGGGTGAACCACATATATCATGTGTTGATGGTTTTCTTTGTGCTATGATGTTTATGCTGTGAATCTGCTTAGTGCATTGATTTTTATATATGATGGATAGATCTATGAATGGTTAATGATTTATTTATGTTGAATGTGCTAGATATAACTTATGATGCTAAGTGTGATGTGTATTTTTTCATTGTCACTACGTTGATCTATCCTTAGGGTTTATTCTACGATGTGAACAAAGTTGATAAGCTAATGCATGTTATCTTCTAAGTACCTTGTGAAGTGTTATAATCACAGATATGTGTCCCAGCTTGGTTACAGACACCTGAGTTCTGTAACCCCCCTGCCTATACCTCAGGTGAGACTTTGCCTGCTTCACAGGTGTTTCTGAAAGAGTCAGTATTTAGGGTTTTGTTGGTGCGTTGTTGAGCATTGAACCCTGGGTCTGCCTCTGTGCCAAAAATTCCTCCTGCACATCATAAAGAGAACATGATAAGTCATGACCCTTTTGAATAACTTGATTATGCTTTATTCCATGACTCTGGAAGTGAATAAGTATTAAAGGAGACCTCAGATATGACATATCCTTTTAAAAAATGGAAAACAAATAACTTTGTAGTAAGGATCACACCTCATGTAATGATGAGGCGATGGAAGAGTGTTCCCATAAAAAGACAGAAGAATTCTGATAAAGAGAAACATATTGAGGCACCGCTATATTTTCTTCGTCTTGATGAAGGCGAAGTTGTCCAACCTTTCTCTCCCATTGCACAAGACACTGAAGAAGTGATCAATCTCGATGATGAAGAATATGAAGATCCAGTTGAACAAAAAAATGAAGAGATGGTCATTTCCAATCACACTAATGATCTTATGAAAGAACCCTTTGATATGGTTGATGAGTATATAGACACTTTTATACAAATTGGCAGACGCAGGTGGGATTTTGGTCGTCTCATTGTTTATAGAGACCCCATTTACAACATTGAGGGTAGCCCTCAAGAAAGGGGGTTTGAGTTGCCATCTTCATAGGACTACTTTTCATGCATATATGATTCATGTGTTTGGAAACTTGATGATGACATGATTACATATTTATTCGAGGATGACCGACCACAACATTTTCAAGATAATTTTTTAGTCATCCCTTGGGACTTGTGATGCATAATTTTTGTATGAGGAATCTCAACCACCTTCATCCTCAATTTTGGAGGAATACTAGGACATGACCATCTCAAAATGATAAGAGGTTCACTCTACAAAGAGAAAGTATTTTCATATTGAGGATTTCTATAGGGATTCACGGATGAAGATGTCGTGTTTTTCTTTCTCTAGACCTGAGGTTGTCCCTTACCACATTTCTTATTCTATGAGAAGCCATGCAGTATTCTTCCGATCTCTCATATCCTTTCAATCTTTAACAAGCAATGGATATTTGTGCCTGAATGAAGATGAACTGTCATCTATATACTATAGTCCTTTTTAGATATGGGTTGATCGAGCTTGTGGATATCACTTCAGGCATGATTCCTTGGATGATCAGATTTGTGGATATGTTTTCCAGTAGGATTTCCTTCATCCCACCCATATCCATGAGTTTCATTTCATGATTGATTATATATCTATTTATTCTCATGATCATTACGTGCTTGAATTATCTTTGTTGTTTTACATAATCAAGCACAGGGGGAGATACTTTGGTGGGATGATGAACATGTTGCACTGGTTGTATGACTTCACCTAACATCATCTATTGCCTAATCTACAAGGCCCCCAAGGCCCCCATGTAAGTAGGTAGGTCGTTTTTCTTCTCTTGCATTTTCATATTGATTTCTCATGTTAGATTAGATGCATTTCATATTTCATTTTTCTCAACTTGCATATTGATTTCATGCTTAGTTTATAATTTTTTGAAAAAATGAAAAAATTTAATTTTTTGTATTAGTTTCCATTTGGATTTTGATGTATATGGACAAAGGGTGATATAACCACCCTAGATTTTATGGTTTCTTGTTTCAGTATAGTCACAGGTCTACCAGGAGACGATATGGTTCTCATGCACTCTATGAAGAGCACATGTCCCCAAGTAGGAGCCATATGTTATCCCCATTTTGTGGGATAACTAAGGATATCATGTATTGAGGCGCTCAGTTTTCAGATATGGGGTGTCGAGAGACTACGTGACCAACATTTTCCCTTGCACATATGGAATTCTTCTTTATCACCACATTCTTATCCATTTTCAACACATCCGCCACACTAGATAGCTTCTAGAAGGAATATGGGTCTTGCTCCATGTGGTACAAGTAAGGTATTTTGGTAGGTAATCGCCCTAATATTTAAGGCATTTAAGCATGTTTTATTTGAGCTAATTTTGATTATATAATTCCTTATTGGAAATTATGCTTTTGACCCTATTTCACCTTGGTGAGTGTCATAGATTTCCTAGTAAGTCGTCAACGTTTTGGGAAGGTTTGCAACTGGGGTCCCTTGAGAGGTTATCGTACCATTCCCCACCATACATACCACTTTCTGCTCATTACATTCCCATCATACTACCCTCTTATAGGCCCATTGAATTTAGTGACCCAAGAAGGGCATGTACCTCATTTCATAGGAAGAGGTACATAAGTCATTCCTAGCTCCCAGTTTCATTTTCATTTTGATTCAAATTTCTTCCCCCTGATATATGAGTAATTTATTAACAATAAAAGATTAACAGTGGTGGATATAAGCTTGAAAAGACATGCATGAAGTGATTGTTGACAGATAGTTGGATTTTGTAGAATGATTGATGATGGATGTAATATTTTTTTTGAACATGTTCCATTATTTTCCCCTACCATTATTTCATTTTTCATACATTAAAAATTCTATCATATTCCTAAATCACATTGAAATTCCCATGTACTTAAATAATAATTACTTGGGTGAGATAATAAAATGGTTCAAAGCTAGAATGATATTTTGATTATCCCTCCCTTTATATCCTTGGTTGCTTTCATGATTTTTTGTTGTCAAGTCACAACTATTTCCAAATTATGATTATGAAAATAGTATTTGATGTTTTAATTTCTATTGTATGTATACTCTAACTTAGCTTTGCACTTATAGATGAGTTTTTTTAGTAGATGAAGTCATGATCCAGGTGGATATCGGGGGCCACCCACCTTTTCCAAATGGCTCAAAACAGTTTTCTGGCCATTTTGGCAATTTACTATTTTTAGCAGGTTTTCACTTCCGGGGCCATTTTGAGGGCCTAAATGAAGTTTTTTCTAGATTGAGGTTCTCAATGATAGATGAAGGAATAATTTATCCCCAAAAATGAATCTCCTTGATGATACCTTTCCAACGAGCTATCACACACCTAAAACGAAGATCGTATGCAAAAGTTACGACCCCGAGAAGTTGATGCACCAACTTACCCAAACGGGGCCCACTTGACTTTTGGCGCTTCATCTCCTAGGGTTAGGTTTTTGGATGTCTAGGACTTTTGGCATTCCCGATTATTGTAAAAAGGCCTCTAGAGCCTCATTGTAACCATCATCTTCTTTCGAATGCGAGTAGCCGTCACATCTCTTCTCAGAGATAAGCTGCCACCATTCTAGCGAGTCTTTCACTCTGTATTTTTATAGTCTCTGTACATTTCTTTCATTAATAGAAATCGTGTATTATTGTATCTCTGTGTTTATGGTTGCATCTCTGATATATTTTTGTTATATTACTGGATATACGCGATATCTCTGTGCGTTTCTTTATTATATCTCCGCTCTCATTTCGTGCCGAAAATAATCCGGATCAGTGGTATCATAGCAGGCTGCTCTTGTTCATTTTTTTCAGTGCATGTCCCCGACGAGGTCCGAGTATAGAAAGTTGGGTCTCGAGCTTGTATCTCTTGAGGAAAATCGCTCTCGCACACCCAAGAAACCCTCAATGGCGGAAGAAAAGAAAAATGATGGAGCAGACGATCCTATTAGTCTGTTGCTTGAGCAAGCTCTCACGCGACAGAGGGACGAAATGATGGAGAATTTTTCCCACATCCTTCAACGCCTGCCG
>ML783192.1:259006-270275 GCA_009831015.1 Picea engelmannii | reverse complement strand
TTTGTCATTTCAAATATTTCCAATGCAAGAACTTTCTTAGAAGCATGGTACCTAGACTTAAGCCTAATGCATAATATTTTAGGTTTGGATGCCTTGGTGGGCCTGGGGTTCCATGGCTTAAGTTCGTTAGACACTTGACACTTACTATAAGCATATTGCATCAGATGTTTTCCTGCATGAGGAATACAACCACATCCACTCTCATGTTTCTCCATGGTAGGATGCATCAAGTCCATAAAGGTATGAGTCTATGATAGTTGGATATGATGTGGACTAATGATTAAATGTCTAACGAGATTTTTCTTGAGAATCCTTAAACATGGTTGGCTCATTAAACACAAGGTCCAATTAAATTCCACCACATGGAAATGAAACATCAACATGAATGAAATTGGAAGGACTAGTGGTGGCTCTAGAGTGTGCCACATGGGACCACTACACATTTTAAAATATAAGTTAGAAAACACCCTTATCAAAACAATTCCAAGTATTTTGGAGAATTTGACTCAAACATGATTTCACTAGGCTCTAATAATACTTCAGATCCATAGGAATTGAGTAGATTTGTCATTTCAAATATCTCCAATGCAAGAAATTTCTTAGAAACGTGGTACCTAGACTTAAGCCTAATGCATAATATTTTAGGTTTGTATGCTTTGGTGGGCTTAGGGTTCCATGGCTTAATTTTGTTAGACACTTGACACTTGCTATAATCATATTGCATCATATTTTTACGTGCATGAGTAATAGGGAAACCAAGAGAATTTAAGGATACAATGAGTTATTATGAGAAAGAGTCCAAGATCTCAAAATCTTAATATAATGACACATGGAATAATCATGTACGTACAAGGGGATTAAAGAAAATAAGATAAACACCAAGTGACCACATTAATACAACCACATCCACTCTCATGTTTCTCCATGGTAGGATGCATCAAGTCCATAAAGGTACGAGTCTATGATAGTTGGATATGATGTGGACTAATGATTAAATGTCTAACGATATCTTTCTTGGGAATCCTTATAGGATCCATGTCTTGTGTTATAACACCTCCCATATAATAAGAGCCATGTATCATGTACTAACACCTCCCATATAAGAAGAGTTATGCATAATATTTTAGGTTTGGATGCCTTGGTGGGCCTGGGGTTCCATGGCTTAAGTTCATTAGACACTTGACACTTGCTAGAAGCATATTGCATCAGATTTTTGCCTGCATAACAGTATAACACCACTATAACACCACAATAACACATAAATGATATCAAAATAACACCAAAAAGAACACTTTGAATCAGAGAGCAATGTTCATAGGCCTCTTCGAGGGGGAAACCTCCAGTCGAGCAGAGCTCTATTACAATAATATCCAAGCTAGGGTCTCATACCCTTGACTCATATTTATACTAAATATGTTTATCAAAAGAACCATCTAGAGGAAGATCCTTCTAGAAGTGAAAGATTCTATTAGGTATTCTTACATTCAACTTATTCTACTTTATTGCAAAGCCTTATTAACATTGACCTTTATCACATTCAAATATATTGTTCTACCTACATGCGGGGTTAGGTCCCTAACAGAAAGCATCCTAATTTGTGTGCATCTATGCTTGTAAAACGTGTGGAAGTTCTTGGAAACGATTAATATGCTTATGGGAAGGATGACTGATGGATATATGGATTTTCTATCCCACATTGTGGTGCCTAAAAGGTGATTAAGGATCTCCTAGCACTGGATACATGCTATGGTAAATCAATCCCTCTTACACTTCATTCACTTGGTACATTTTGGGTAAGATATGTTCCTTATTTATTGAATGAGTATGTATGGGTATTGCGGGATGCATCCCATTCCCAAAATTTAGGAAATGTAGTAGATGATAATGAAAGCACAACGGAAACGATCTCTAAATAGAGGAAGGTATAAGGAATGAGAGGATGGATTTGGAAATAGACTAAGTAGGTATAAATGAAAACACCCCACTAGTGTATGCAAAAACAACATTGATAAGAAATTTTTGTAACCAATAAAATGGGGAAAGAAACCTTGATTTACTGGATGTAAAAACTATGGAAGAGTAAGTAATGGTATGTATTAAAGTTTTATATGATGGAAAGAGGAATTTTTACCTTTTTATTTTTCTTCCTTGATTTAATGAGAGATTCATGAGATGCCTTTGTTTATAGAACCTCTCTATCAAACACTTTCATTTGTACTACTTAGACCAATATTTTTTTGTAGATAAGTCAATTAATGAGCATAACAATACTCTTTTGCAATAGTCTAGTTTTACAACAAATCTAGTTTTGTGGGGGATTTTTCGTGGCTCAATTTGTTGGTGCACATTATGTGGATATAACTAAAAATATCACCTACTTACCTAGGTAAATTATTCATGGTGTAGTAAAAAATTGCATGCATGATTAGGAGACAATTTCTTGGTGTGGGAACCCACTTCTATTATGCTAAACAAATCACTATTACACAATTTCTTTGTAGTGGTGAAAACATTCTTTATCTATGTTATTGAAGTTTCTATTTTGTAGCATCTTTCACAAATTTGAAGGAATCCTTCTATTACACTAATATATTCTCTATTCTATAGTCATTTCATGGTGTTGTAAACACTCTTCTATTAAGCTACACAAGGATCTATCCAATAGTTTATTTAATGGCCTTGAAGCAACTAGATTTCTGCTATAGAAATCATAGTTCCATAGTAGGGTCATTGTTCCGAAGCTTCCTTCCCTCAACTACACAAATATATTCTATAGTAGCATGAACCCTATCGTAATGGATTGAAGTCAATTTCCCCTTCTTACACCATTTAATTACCATGAGTGGAAATCAAATATGTTAATTTTTTTAGGAGTAGAGGCATATTTAGAATCACGATGGGGATTAAATTTGAACCTATACTAGATGATGAAAATATGAAGTGGTTTAACAAATGTGATGAAGCGTATGGTTTATTATGTCTCTCCATCTCTCTTGATCTTATTTTCCACATTAAATTTGGTAGTTCACCCAATTAAATATGGACTACTTTGGAAGGATTGTTTGGGAAGCACGATGTGTTAAGATGACACCACCTAGAGAAGGGGATCAACATATTGAGCCTAGGAAGTTTTGAAACCATCCAATAATTTCTCACCAAGTTAAAATCTTGAGGCTACAGTTGAATTTGTGTAGGATTTACAAGGATCATGAATAATTTGTTCTGTCCATTCTTGCCAAACTTGGACCCAATTACTCTATTTTCATTTCCACATTCCATGCCACCAAGAATTCTTTTAGAACTACTTGGAAGATGGAATCCCTTCATGATTTTGCTATTGTGTTGACTAGGGAAAAAGATAAGTTTATACACATGTGTTATTTAAAGAAATCCAAAGAACATTACCTTGCTACAAATTGGGGCACTAAGGAGTCCTCGAAATCCTCAAACAATGTTACAAACAAAATCAAAGAAATAAAGATACAAAAAATTACCATTAACAAGGGAAAAAAATTGAGAGCTATCAAAGTTCTGGAGCTAGTTCGTAGTGATCTAATGGGTACATTTCCTTGGGCTTGTTCGCTAGTTCACTTGGTTGGGATTTTCCTTCCTATAGCATTTGTTTCCTTATTATGTTAATTAATGTTAATTATATAATTATATATCCAATTTCTAAATATAAAATAACAATCAATATTATCATGGTGATATGTACAATCCATACCCTCACAAGGGTACTCCTCAATGTGGATAAGTAGATGCTCCAAATAAACAAGTAAATCTATGGTGAAGATGTTAACCACAATGTCACCACCTCCATGACTCATCAAATATCCCTATCACTACATCCTAGGCTCCTAGTTCCCTCTCGATCAAACTAAATGGTGTGATATAAGCATTCTGATTCTCACAGAGAACAAAAAAGTATACCTAAGCCAATTTTAACCCCACTTTGTCACCAACAAATCATCAACTTCCTCCTTAGAATAATTAGTAACATTTGGGCCCATCCAAAATGTGTTCCCTCTAGAACTCTCTCCCCCATCAACATATGGCCACCCATGACAACATGTGGGCCATAAGATCCCAATGTTTTCACTACCATGGTCACCATAGATCACATCTCCTTAGACTAGATCACACCAATAGGGATGGCACCGTCAACCTTTTTCATCCCTCACTCACAATGAGCCTTGATCAATTCCTCCAAGTTCCTACCCCCTCCTAGTTGGGGCCAACTACCTCCCACCTCATCACGGAAGGGAAAACCAATCATGAAATATAAGTCTAGTAGTGCCAACTCTAGACATTTTCCCTAAATCTCAAAACACTCCTCATCAAGATCCCAAAACCTAGTGATCCTCCTTAATAACACCTCATTAGCACACATAAGTGGGTTTTGAACTAGCTTCAATAACCCATACCATGAAAGATGCCTCCCCACTTCTAGTTTCCCAACCACATCATTCCATAGATCCTTAAAATCTATCTCCCTCTAATGAATAGGCTCATTTACCAATCAAAATCAAAGGGAAAAACCACCATCAATACTACACATATAATAGTTTATTCTTGTGTCATCTATGCATAATTGTTCCTCATAGGTATGCACATTGCACAACTCTCCATCCAACATTTGCATAGTGTCCTTGCATGGAGGTATTTACCTTCACACTACACAATGAACACCTATCACTTGAATAGTTGCATGCCATGTCACTATTTTCATGGTAACTTTATGTAGTTAGCTATTTGACCCCTTAAGCGACACAGGAAACTAATGATGGAATAGTTGTGCACCTGCATTGTTGTTTCCTCTAACCCTATATGACCTTACATAAACCCTAATGGTATTTTATAAGGGTCATACAAGCCTAAATCTAGGAAAATTAATGGACAAAACTAAAGAGGAGGTCAATACCCTCTTACCTGGTGATCACTAAATTGAATTCTAAAAGTCGAGTTGGCCACACTGACTATTAGGGTCCTAACCCACACATAGGTAGAACAATATATTCAGATGTAATAAAGGTCAATATTAATAAGGCCTTTCAATAAAATAGAATAAGGCGGATGTAAGAAGACCTAATAGAAGATTCCACTTCTAGAAGGATCTTCTTCTAGATGCTTCTTTTTAGTATAAATAGGAGTCGAGGGTATGAGAACCCTAGCTTGGATATTATTGTAATAGAGCTCTTCTCAACTAGAGTTTTCCCCCTCGAAGAGGCCCGTGAACATTGCTTTCAGATTCAAAGTGCTATTTTTGTTGTTATTCTTACATCATTTTAGTGTTATTGTGGTGAATGTTCTAAGTATATTGTTGTTATTCTGCCATTACTAGCATTTTATTTATGTTCTGCATACATTTTATATTTGGTATATTACAAGTGGTATCAGAGCACTTTCCTCGGTAGAAAGTGTGGGTTAAATTTTTTTTCAGGGTAGAGATATATTCCGATGTCTTTAAGCCACAAAGATCTATCATTACATGCATAAACCCGTAGTTGAGGGATTCATACATGTAGGAAATACAAGTGGTACTTAAGCGCACATCTGTTGGCCACCCTTGTAACCCCTGTTGGTACCCCTTTGAGTGGCAGCACATCATACAACACCTGTGTACTAATCGACCTAGATTACCTGAGGCCCTCTTTAGATAAACCGATCAGACGCCTGACTACTATAGTGTCACCAAGAATAGCACTCGGGAATATACTCTCTAGTACCTAGGTAGTCGAGTAGTAAGGCTAAGGGTATGGTCTATCCTCCTTAGTTAGTGCCCTGAGATATTGTGTTTAGTACTACTATTGGACCCCGCACATATATTAGAGAGCTATAGCACAAGTCAAACCCTTGTCTGTAGAACCCTTGAATACCTAACCCTTGGGGACAGAAACATAAACAAATTAAAACAGACAAAATCTATTGTCACACAACTGTGTTCAGGTTGCCAAGTAAATACACATTTCTTTCCGGTTAAGCATTTGAGCATTTCCTCTCTGCAATATTCTTCAGACCAGAGTATAACTCCATAAAAAAAAAGAAAAAAGGTCTGGAATTTTTTTCACCATTATTTTAGACCTATTCCATTGGATTCATCTCTTCTCCCTTATCATATTCATCCATATCATTTTTTCGGAAAAAAAAATTTACCCCGCCCATCCCTTTTCAGTTCCCCCATCCTCATGGCCCATACTCATAGACAAGACTTGGAAGCTCACTTAAACACCTTGAAATTTGGTCTCATTAATACCCAAGAAGTGAAACAACTCAGTGCCAATGTCACCACCATCAATACAACCATGCAGTCCTCAATGGGAGAAATCAAGCAAGACCTCACCACCCAGCTTGAATCAGTCTTTTCAGCACTTTGCACCAAACTACATATCCATACAGATAACCCTTCCTCTTCCTCACCCCCACATACTGAAGGTGACCATTCCTCTCATTCCCATACCTTGCAGAACTATCACTTTCAACATGACCTATGCCTTCCACGAGTCGATGTGACCAAATTTGATGGCTCAGACCCCACTGGTTAGGTAACCCAAATGGAACATTACTTCTCTTTATACAACATTACAAATGACTTGGAAAAACTCCGGTATGGTGTTCTCCATCTAGATCAAGAACGTTGGCAATGGTGGTGTTGGAGCCGCCCCTATTTTTTCACCTCGCGCAATTCTCAACGTTTGATACTTGAAATCTAAAGTTTTTTTTCTTTCCTTTCCGAAATCATAAGACTCTGAAATCTTGTCGCCTGAATAGCGATGCTTTTTCACTTTCAAAAGAAAAAATCCATTTTTCGCAAATATGTTTTCCTTTTTGTTTTATTTTGGAATATCGCAAGTCGGATATCGCAAGTCGGACACTTTAATTTTTGAATTCGCAAGTCCCGAGTCGTGAAACTGCGAACTCGTTTTTCATATTTTTTCCCCAAGGCATTGGCTATGGTAAAAACCTTTAACCCTTGATTAGACATCGTCGGTATTTCACGCCTCGGCATTCGTCGAGCCTAATTTTTTGTTTTTACAACCCCGAGAGCCGAGAACGCGATAACGTTTTGATAACCTTAGTCCAGAACCAAAGGTAAAAAGGGTAACCACGGTCAAATTTGGTTCTCAGCACATCATCGCTCAACATTTTCTTTCATAAATTGAAGGTGTCCAAGACTCTGATTCGTGAAGTTGCGACATAATTATGGAAAGATTAATTAATCACCTAATCTCAATTTCCTTCTCTTAATTCGAGCCTTAATTATCATCACATCACGACATCACGACTCGGCATATCAATCTCCCAAAGGTTTGTCTTCGAATTCTCGAGTCACGATATGGCGATTAAGTTAATTATATAATTAAGGATCCGCCAAATCACGGTTATTCGTAATTAAACTAAAATCGGAACTCGCAATCTCGCGAGCTATAAAGTCAAAACGTTAAAGGGAAATTCGCGATATGGCGAAAGGCGAGAAAATCTTTAAATCGTTAAGATTTGAAATTCTAGAAAAATGAAATTAAGCGAGATACGTCCCGTGCATCGAGGTTGGCACACTTCACGAGGGATTTACTTACTCTCCATGACCCGATTTCCTGTCAAGCCATCGAGCATTGATGACATTAATGAAGAATTAGGGTAAATCCACGAATAAATCAGGTCGGATTTATACAATAAATTTGGTTTTATTTGCGATTTGTCTGGCCTATTTCAAAGATACAGGATTTTCAAATATATACGAAAGTTTCGTCCTACTCTAAAAACATTTCTCTTAAGTGCATAAAACTCACTTTTCTCCGAGGAAACTCATTTCCGCATGTATACACAGGTCTACTGCAGAAGAGAAAAAAAGCAAGCTTCAGCTATGGCGCCAAGGAGAGCAGCTAAAGAAAATGTCAAAGTTGTAGCACAGGGTCCGGACAACGTCTCAGATACTTCGCCTCGGACGGGCGGCTCAGTATCCACCTGGTCGTCTATTTCAGATATCCTGCAATCCGAGTTGGTAAACTGTTCAGACTCTGATGACTATAACTATGATATTGTGAAGGACGACCTGAACATTAAGTACAAGACAATTGTTCAGTCGGGAATGCACCTGGTTGCAGCCAGACCTCGGTTGCTCCCATACTACGACATGATCCGATGGGCATTGGATCACATCGACCTACCTTCAAGAACTATTGTAAATGACCGACAGGCCATGATTGGGACTTTTAGGCCCGAGCATATCCAGTCTATGTATAAGCTCCCAACAACCTCTGAATACACATATGGCAAAGAATTCCTGGCAGACTTCAAAAAGAAGGAGTGCGAAGAATTTGACAAAACCATGCCAGGCTTGATAAAAGATTGGGTGTCTCATTCCTCGACATTCAGAGTGAATGACAAGGGTGTGTATTCGATTTCTTCGTTGGAGCCAAACTATATGTATGTGGCGATGATGACTTGTTGGCTTTTCGGATGGGAGGATACCGCGCATTTTTACATCCAGTGGGTACCTCTCATCTTTCGGGTAGTAGAAGGTTCCTCATTCAATTGGGAAAAAATGCTCTCCGATAGTGTGTTCAACAGGGTCACCGAGTACCGGGAGAAGAAGGCAGCCGGGAAACCATCCGGATTCTTCATGTCCGCGTATATCATGGATGCGATATGCTCCATGACACCTTTTCCTTTGATGAATTGGGCTTGGAGTCCAACCCAAGAGAATACTGTTCATGAGTACCACGATAAGCTATGGGAAAATAACACGAATAAGTTTATTTATGAGATTTTCAACTGGGTGATGGTGCCCCTGCACATCGCCATTTTTGGTCTTTTGCCACCCCGCATCTCTGATAGCATTGCTGCGAATTTGAGTCATATCGCAGACTGGTACGTTGAAGAGGAATTATCCTATCTTAGAGTTTTCAGAGCAGCTGTCCCTCCTCTGGCGCTGCCGCTTTTCATCCCCGACAAGCTGGCTTGTCGCGAGATTGCGCGACAAACAGTAATCGGCAGAGTAAGCAAAGAGATCAAAGCGTTATCAAAAAAGGTATGGTCATTTTTTCCTGTTCGGCTTAATTCCTATTCCTTATTAGATTTTGGACATGCTAAGGCTGAAGCTGCAACCATAGAAGACTTGAGCTTAGTCTCTATCGAGTACAAGAAGCATGATCCTCAGGGGATCGTAAGCACTCATTTGGGGAATTGTGTATTAAATAGGTTCGAACATGAATGTTCTCCCTCAAATGATTTTTTTCGAGGGGCGAGATCCTATTCGGAGGTGAAATTTTGAATCAGATCCCTAGCGCCCGAAGACAGGACCTCAGTTTTAAAATTTCAGGAGCATAGGAAACGATGTCTCCCCGTGGTGCCGGGAGGTTTGGGACTTTCCAAGGATAAAGAAAAAGAGGTTGAAAGTTCTGAGGGGAAAACCTCTAACCCCGAAAAATGTCAGGCAAGGGAGCAGGAGAAGAATCCTGAGCAGGAGAAGAATCCCGAAACAGGAAAAATCCCAAAAAAGAGAAGAGTCCTGAGCAGGAGAAGAATCCAGAAAAGGAGAAGAGTCCTGAGCGGGAAGAGAATCCCGAAAGTGAAAAAGAGATTACTGATCCTCCCAAGGAGCATAGTCCAGAGGGGGAAATAAAAGACACAGACCCACCAGAAACTCAGAATCTGGAGGCAGGGACGAAGACCTCTGACCCCCCGAAAGAGAAAGATCCACTCAGCACACCAGGGAAGGGAGCGAAGCAGATCGGGCAACCCATCACCTCTGTCACACCCTTGCAGTCGGCACAGGGAGGCGTTAGCGAGGGATGGATATTTGGTGAAGAACTGAGACCTATAAGGGCAGAGGAACTCCCTCCTAATGAATTTTTCTTTGACAAAAAGAGGAAAGCTGGGGTGAAGCGAGAATTTTATCAAGAGGGAGAATCCACTGTTAAAAAATTCAAAGTGATGACCAATGGGATGAATAAAAGGAAAGATGAATTTTCCACGGAAATTGCAAGAACGCTAGGAGCGTATGCAACGACAAATCAATTCTCGGTCGAAATGTTAAAGAAGCAACTCAAAGCAAAATATCGCCTAATCAAGACTCTTGAGGCTAGGGTGGCTTTGGCAGCAGAAAGCGCTAAGAGTTAAGCAAGTGGAGAAATCGAGTTGGCCCGATTGGTCGACAAGAAAAAAATTGAAGTCCTCAAGACCAATCTGGAACAAGCAAATTCTACAATCCGAGATGGTCGGATGCAATCGGACCAGCAGAGGGATACGATTACACAGCTGCAGGCTCAGCTGGAGGTCGCAGAAAGCAAGGCGATTGACATCGAGATCATTAAATCCTGAGCAACTGATATTCGGAGCCGGATCTCCTCTGCTCAACAGAGTCTGCTAAACAAAGTAGGGGAATTTCGAGGAGATTGCCTATTAATGCATCAGATTTTTGAGAATTTGATTGTCAAGGAAAGAAACGTCGAAGCTGCTCGGATCGCCTTCCAAGAAGCAATGATAGCCACCAACAATAGGTTTTCAGCAAGGTCTCTCGGGCTCACCATTGCTGAACAGACTAGGGGAAATATTTTGTTAAAAAATTGGGAGCATGATATTACTCTAAGCAAGGAGCACGCTCAAAAAGTGACAAATTCACTAGAAGAAACTTTCAAATCTATAAATGGTGAACTGTTGGGGATGGAAAGTGGGGGTGACACAGAGACGCTAAGGCAGATGAATTTAGAGCGGATCTCCCTCGACATGAAGGAGAAAAATGAGAGAAATTTGGCAGAGATCTCTAAGATAGACAAAGTAGACATGGCTCAGATTGATGAACATTTGATTCAGCCCAACACACAACTCGACGCCCTTGATATGGTTGATGCATATATGGGAAATAGACTTCCACAATTAGCACGAGAGTGCTACTTTGCCGAAGCCATTTGTCGGGCAGAGCCCTCACAACTTGTAACTCAATTCATGGACATATGTAGGATATGCACTGAGTCTATGCAAAGACAAGCACCTGGCCCTTTTTGAAAATCAAGTAGAAGAGATGGAGTGTTTTCGCTCCTCACAGCTACCAAGAGGAACTTTCACAACTTGTATTCAGTTTATGGACAGATGTATAATATGCACTAAGTTACATAGAGGCAGGCAGTTGGCACCTTTTTGAAAATAGGAGTAGGAGAGGGCAAATTTGTATAAATAGATCACCAAAAGAAGATCCTGGGGGGCTGGACTTTTTGGTATCAATTGGAAGAGAATTTTTTGTATGAAGGAAGTTAATACAAGCAGATTTGAA
>ML783192.1:173854-188329 GCA_009831015.1 Picea engelmannii | reverse complement strand
AGAGATGCAACCATAAACACAGAGATACAATAATACACGATTTCTATTAATGAAAGAAATGTACAGAGACTATAAAAATACAGAGTGAAAGACTCGCTAGAATGGTGGCAGCTTATCTCTGAGAAGAGATGTGACGGCTACTCGCATTCGAAAGAAGATGATGGTTACAATGAGGCTCTAGAGGCCTTTTTACAATAATCGGGAATGCCAAAAGTCCTAGACATCCAAAAACCTAACCCTAGGAGATGAAGCGCCAAAAGTCAAGTGGGCCCCGTTTGGGTAAGTTGGTGCATCAACTTCTCGGGGTCGTAACTTTTGCATACGATCTTCGTTTTAGGTGTGTGATAGCTCGTTGGAAAGGTATCATCAAGGAGATTCATTTTTGGGGATAAATTATTCCTTCATCTATCATTGAGAACCTCAATCTAGAAAAAACTTCATTTAGGCCCTCAAAATGGCCCCGGAAGTGAAAACCTGCTAAAAATAGTAAATTGCCAAAATGGCCAGAAAACTGTTTTGAGCCATTTGGAAAAGGTGGGTGGCCCCCGATATCCACCTGGATCATGACTTCATCTACTAAAAAAACTCATCTATAAGTGCAAAGCTAAGTTAGAGTATACATACAATAGAAATTAAAACATCAAATACTATTTTCATAATCATAATTTGGAAATAGTTGTGACTTGACAACAAAAAATCATGAAAGCAACCAAGGATATAAAGGGAGGGATAATCAAAATATCATTCTAGCTTTGAACCATTTTATTATCTCACCCAAGTAATTATTATTTAAGTACATGGGAATTTCAATGTGATTTAGGAATATGATAGAATTTTTAATGTATGAAAAATGAAATAATGGTAGGGGAAAATAATGGAACATGTTCAAAAAAAATATTACATCCATCATCAATCATTCTACAAAATCCAACTATCTGTCAACAATCACTTCATGCATGTCTTTTCAAGCTTATATCCACCACTGTTAATCTTTTATTGTTAATAAATTACTCATATATCAGGGGGAAGAAATTTGAATCAAAATGAAAATGAAACTGGGAGCTAGGAATGACTTATGTACCTCTTCCTATGAAATGAGGTACATGCCCTTCTTGGGTCACTAAATTCAATGGGCCTATAAGAGGGTAGTATGATGGGAATGTAATGAGCAGAAAGTGGTATGTATGGTGGGGAATGGTACGATAACCTCTCAAGGGACCCCAGTTGCAAACCTTCCCAAAACGTTGACGACTTACTAGGAAATCTATGACACTCACCAAGGTGAAATAGGGTCAAAAGCATAATTTCCAATAAGGAATTATATAATCAAAATTAGCTCAAATAAAACATGCTTAAATGCCTTAAATATTAGGGCGATTACCTACCAAAATACCTTACTTGTACCACATGGAGCAAGACCCATATTCCTTCTAGAAGCTATCTAGTGTGGCGGATGTGTTGAAAATGGATAAGAATGTGGTGATAAAGAAGAATTCCATATGTGCAAGGGAAAATGTTGGTCACGTAGTCTCTCGACACCCCATATCTGAAAACTGAGCGCCTCAATACATGATATCCTTAGTTATCCCACAAAATGGGGATAACATATGGCTCCTACTTGGGGACATGTGCTCTTCATAGAGTGCATGAGAACCATATCGTCTCCTGGTAGACCTGTGACTATACTGAAACAAGAAACCATAAAATCTAGGGTGGTTATATCACCCTTTGTCCATATACATCAAAATCCAAATGGAAACTAATACAAAAAATTAAATTTTTTCATTTTTTCAAAAAATTATAAACTAAGCATGAAATCAATATGCAAGTTGAGAAAAATGAAATATGAAATGCATCTAATCTAACATGAGAAATCAATATGAAAATGCAAGAGAAGAAAAACGACCTACCTACTTACATGGGGGCCTTGGGGGCCTTGTAGATTAGGCAATAGATGATGTTAGGTGAAGTCATACAACCAGTGCAACATGTTCATCATCCCACCAAAGTATCTCCCCCTGTGCTTGATTATGTAAAACAACAAAGATAATTCAAGCACGTAATGATCATGAGAATAAATAGATATATAATCAATCATGAAATGAAACTCATGGATATGGGTGGGATGAAGGAAATCCTACTGGAAAACATATCCACAAATCTGATCATCCAAGGAATCATGCCTGAAGTGATATCCACAAGCTCGATCAACCCATATCTAAAAAGGACTATAGTATATAGATGACAGTTCATCTTCATTCAGGCACAAATATCCATTGCTTGTTAAAGATTGAAAGGATATGAGAGATCGGAAGAATACTGCATGGCTTCTCATAGAATAAGAAATGTGGTAAGGGACAACCTCAGGTCTAGAGAAAGAAAAACACGACATCTTCATCCGTGAATCCCTATAGAAATCCTCAATATGAAAATACTTTCTCTTTGTAGAGTGAACCTCTTATCATTTTGAGATGGTCATGTCCTAGTATTCCTCCAAAATTGAGGATGAAGGTGGTTGAGATTCCTCATACAAAAATTATGCATCACAAGTCCCAAGGGATGACTAAAAAATTATCTTGAAAATGTTGTGGTCGGTCATCCTCGAATAAATATGTAATCATGTCATCATCAAGTTTCCAAACACATGAATCATATATGCATGAAAAGTAGTCCTATGAAGATGGCAACTCAAACCCCCTTTCTTGAGGGCTACCCTCAATGTTGTAAATGGGGTCTCTATAAACAATGAGACGACCAAAATCCCACCTGCGTCTGCCAATTTGTATAAAAGTGTCTATATACTCATCAACCATATCAAAGGGTTCTTTCATAAGATCATTAGTGTGATTGGAAATGACCATCTCTTCATTTTTTTGTTCAACTGGATCTTCATATTCTTCATCATCGAGATTGATCACTTCTTCAGTGTCTTGTGCAATGGGAGAGAAAGGTTGGACAACTTCGCCTTCATCAAGACGAAGAAAATATAGCGGTGCCTCAATATGTTTCTCTTTATCAGAATTCTTCTGTCTTTTTATGGGAACACTCTTCCATCGCCTCATCATTACATGAGGTGTGATCCTTACTACAAAGTTATTTGTTTTCCATTTTTTAAAAGGATATGTCATATCTGAGGTCTCCTTTAATACTTATTCACTTCCAGAGTCATGGAATAAAGCATAATCAAGTTATTCAAAAGGGTCATGACTTATCATGTTCTCTTTATGATGTGCAGGAGGAATTTTTGGCACAGAGGCAGACCCAGGGTTCAATGCTCAACAACGCACCAACAAAACCCTAAATACTGACTCTTTCAGAAACACCTGTGAAGCAGGCAAAGTCTCACCTGAGGTATAGGCAGGGGGGTTACAGAACTCAGGTGTCTGTAACCAAGCTGGGACACATATCTGTGATTATAACACTTCACAAGGTACTTAGAAGATAACATGCATTAGCTTATCAACTTTGTTCACATCGTAGAATAAACCCTAAGGATAGATCAACGTAGTGACAATGAAAAAATACACATCACACTTAGCATCATAAGTTATATCTAGCACATTCAACATAAATAAATCATTAACCATTCATAGATCTATCCATCATATATAAAAATCAATGCACTAAGCAGATTCACAGCATAAACATCATAGCACAAAGAAAACCATCAACACATGATATATGTGGTTCACCCCAGTGTGGGGCTATGTCCACCAATTGCTTCTTCTTCTTTATTAGGATTCAATATCTTACATTTGTATGCTCCTATGCACTAATCCACAGAGCCAATATTTTCACCAGACAGGTGATCTACGCACTAAGCACCAAATCCACCTTCCCAAAATTAGGTCAAGGCACAGAGCCAACTCCTATATCAAGCACGGAATCTTACATACATGTTATGTTGCACAAATCAAATCTTAACTACTTGCTTCTTGCACTTATCCAATTACATCCCCTTCTACTACTACTCATCCTTACAATCTGATTCTTTTTACATTTACAAAGATGCCTAATTATGGGTTGAAATCTCATAAACCCTAATGAACCCCTTTTTGGGTCCACAAAACCCACAAAACAAGTGAGATTTGTGATCTCAGCTACACCTAAGCGCTCCATCTTCGATCACTACGTCGAAGTCTAAAAAGTGGTCAAAATCGACCAAGATTTCCTCAAAACTTGGTCGAGGGCCAACAGGCCCCCAACACTCACTTGTGACTCAGACGAAGTCCCTCGTATATGGGGAGCACTACTCTGAAGGCCTCAAGATTAGATTAAGTTGCCTCAACTTGCTTCTTTGCCTGAGCCTCCTATTCAGTGAACTGCTGGATCATTTTCTCTATAACAGGCCCCTCCCGACGCTATTCCATTGTCGCAACCACTTGGTCCAATTGTGAACCTTGTCCTTCGATTTATTCAAACACCGCATAGGCTTCCTCCTGCACTGGTTGTAATCTCTGTGTGACTTCCATTACTCTACCTTGAATGGCAGTAATATGTTGTTGGGCCACACTCTGTTCTTGTGATCTCTTCATTCTCTCGACTGCAGTGAGTGACTTCATCTATGCTTGAACTGTTAGTGCTTGTTGATGCACCTCTTGTAGTTGTGCTTCTAACTTTCTAAGATCTAGATATTTCGTGAGGCATTCATAATTTTGCGTGCTTCTGTCACTCAGTTGTTTACATTCTAAGGAAAGGGCTCTGATCCTTTCGAATGAACTCTTAGCATCTTCCTTCCTCTGGTCGCGCACTTCCTGTGGAGTGCTTGGTACTACTTGGATATCCAACTTCGCTACCCTTTCTTGAAGTTGTTGGATGGCCTCAGCAAGCTTTATTACCTGAACCTCGACTGCCTCATTTTCCTCCTATGTCAAGCTTGGCATAGAGCGAAGTTCTATGTTCATCACTTCTTTCACTGTAGTTTTCTTTGCAAGAAGTTGGTCCTTTTCCCTCTGTATATTCACTTTTTCTTCCTCGAGCATCTCCCATAACTCATCTTTCTCATTTTCATATGCAATTACACAATACTGCGCAACTCGTAGTAGCTCTAATACTTCTTGTTTCTCTTTATTCAGGGCTTATATAGCCTTATCCTTCTCTTCTTGGACTCGTTGAATTCAAGCCTTCATTGCATCTGCAAGTCTTCAAAGTTGGGTTGGCTCATCCCCCAACTCTGCAGTCTCTGACGAGGAAGGTGCAGTAGGGACTGCGCAGATCAAGTGAATAGCTTCATGTACTTTGCTCAATTCCTTTTCTATTCTACCATATAGTTCGTCCTGCTTCACTCTGTATCTCTACAAGATATCCTTAGACGCATCCTCCATCACTCTGTAGACTAGACTGATATCATCTTCTGTGAGTGTAGCCTCTATTTGGGGATTACTAGAACGGGTCTTCTTTCTTGTTGAAGGATTTTGCGGAGAAAAATTCCTCTTCTTTGGTGCTTCTCTCTCGGAAGGGGGATCCTTCGACAGTGTAGTTTCACCTTCTCCTTGGTTTTCTCCTTCTTCCCCTCATACTTCTTGATTTACTTCATCTCCTCCTCCTCCTGCGGGTGATCCAGGTCCATTTTCCTCTGAGGCATTGTCCTCCTCATCAGTCTCTATGTTTTGAACTTCCCCCTTTTTCTTTTTCTTCTTCGCACTTAACTATCCTGCATGTTCAAACCGGGTGACCAAGGGGCTTCCTATGATGTCAGGATCAAAGAGTTCAACATCATCAATCAGTACATGAAACTCCTATGGCCACTCCTTGGTGATCAGTTCCATGTCTTCATCATTCATCTTGTAATAGGACTGTAATTCTTCATTTCTCTCATCCCTATGCGTAGTGATATAAATAAAATGGGGATCTATGAAGAACTTAGCTAGTGGTCTATACTGGTGCATTGTGCGCGGTGTCATGCATGGGAACGAATGTATGGCAACCTTCAATTGCTGATAGTAGGCATGGAACACTATGTTTTACTGCCATTTCTTTGACATGTCATTCATATACCATAAGGTTGAGAACTTCGTGGCCAACGACTCCAAAGGTTCAATCTCCGGGAAGGTAGCTCCTTCTAGCATTTGCCAAGCGACAAATGCAATAAACACAAGTAGCCAACTAAAGTGGAACTCGTATCCTTGATCATGTGCTTCACGACAGTCCTTCTCAAGCTCGTTGAAAAGGTATCTCACACAATTCATCTGCATCCCCTCCATGCATTTCCCTGTGATGTACACCACGAACCCGGTGACCTGTGTGGGGTAGTTATTTCGGATGAGCCTTCCAGCTATGAGTTGGCAAGAGAGGCACACTATGCCATCCTAGATATAGGCTACCTTGTAGCCTCCCTTTCCCTTCTCAACTTCGTCATATGCCTCCTTAATGCATTTTTCCAGGGAGCGATTTGAGGTCTTCCTTAGGTAGAATTGTTGAGGGTTGGGTCCCTGCATGCTCAATCCTATGATCAGGTGGATCAACGTTGAATCCACTGTAATCCTCCTGTCGAGCCAAAGGTATCCACCATGATAGCACGACAAGAGGATTTTAACACAAGCGTTAACCTCCTGATGTCGGCCAAAATGAGGAATTTTCATTACGTTAAGTATCATGGACTGAGCCAGCTCTTTAATCCAAGTCTAGGAGACTATGTGAGGCTTCTTCACAGTTTTATTCATCAGGTATCTATGAGGGGAAAGCATGTCATAGTTCTTTTTGTCTCCAAGGTTAAAGTCATTGCTCTTCAGGATGGGATCTGTCCCAACTAGCTTACAAGTACGCATATCCCCTTCAGGATGTACACAGTGATCAAATTTTACTCGTAGTCTCGTGGGATGTTTTCATGGTTGACCGCACTAGCCAAAGGCAATATATAATCAGGTAATATTGACGAGATCTACTTCACATTAGCCAAATCGTCGCAATGCTTACATCTCTTCTTAGTCATGGGGTTAGTATGACCTGAACATCATGTAGTCAAAGGGGAGGCCTGCAATCCCCTAGTCGATGATTCCTGAACACCTTCAGACATAGCTCTTTCAGCCATAAACTTCTTAAGGACCTCTTCAATGGACTTCTCTAACTTTGTTTTTTCACCCAACATTCTCTCTTTTAAACGGATAAGTTGGGGTAGGTGAATGGACAGATGGGGTAAACAAGAGGATCACGATGTCTAGGTTATGAAATCACAGTTCGACACACAATCAGTTTTATGTTTACAACATTAATCACGGATGGTGAAAAGTGATCCCGACGCAGCGTCAGATGGGTTAAATAAGCGAACATCGTAACAGATTGTTCCAACAGGCAAGACTTCTTCCATCAATGCTAATTTGTCCATTATGGTGCAGTATCAACATCCCAAATGCGGTCTATTCACCCATAAATGTGTTTCCTAGCCATTCTGGAGCATCGTTCTAACAGTCGGGGTGCCTCCAGCGGTCATATAGCTTTGTCAAGGTGAAGTCCCATTCTGCACGGTTCTGTTGTTCCGGCGAGGTTCAGAGCCTGCAAACCTACCTCCTGTGAATTCTTCTCTATAACTCCCTGTAGCTTTAACAACCTGGCTCTCTTCTTACTAAGCTTCCTTTCCTTCTTTCCTATGATCTAAGTCTCTCTAACTGTTTCTAGATTCCTCTTTCCATTCTTATTCTTAGTTTCTCCTATCATAGTGACTTCACAGTGTTGATGTACTTCCAATGGGTTCAAAGATAATATCCTTTCCCTTACCACTTCCTGGGTGAATTTACTTTCTTCTTGCATGGATAGTTCCTTCAAACCTTCTTGCATTCTTTCAATCTCGACAGCTAATTATCTTTCCTTCTGCTACTTCGACTCAACTTCTCATTCTTCTATCAGTCGATCTATTTTTCTAGCTATGAAATCCCTTAGTTATTGATTTTTCTTTTTTGTAGCTTTGTCCTTTGTTTTCCTTCTGATCTGATCCTTCTCAATCCAAGTCTTTCTAAAAAAAGTGGGAATGGGGCATTGTTCTCAATAAACCTAATAACTTGAAATTCCTCTTCTATCGATGTTCCATGAATAATACCAGGTACATTAGTAACTCTTCTACATAGGGTTATCATCTTTCCTTTAAACAAGCCTATCCTTCCTAGTGAAGGTACCACAATAGGCTTTCCCAAAATTCCCCAAGTGCCTTCTGTCATAATATTCACTTGTGTTTCCTAATCCAAGACACAGTGTATGCCGAAGTCTCCTATTCTTGAACTTATGCATTGTTTTTCTTTCATGATCTCTGGTAAATTTACATCTTTGTGATCATTCATTACTTCTTTTAACTATATTAATGTAGTCTAAACTTCCTCTAATCCTTTCTCTTTCTGATCTTCTAACATGCTCTTATTCTCTTGACTCATGTTCATTTGTTCAACTTTAGCAATCATTGTTGGCCCTTGGGTATGGAAGGAAGCGAAGAGTAAAGCATAAAATACGGAATATGAACTGCGCAGAAGACACGGTGACTGATATTGGGTCAAAGTGAGCAGAAGAGCAGTAAAGACAGAGTGAAGTAATTGAAAGAAAATCATTGGAAGAGGAGATTGAGGATGACATATCAACAAGGAAGACATATCGTGGACAACTCAACAAGCAGAAAAATCCACCATTGGATGCTTTGGAGCACCGTACGAGAAGGAAGGAAAGACAGGCTGGTGAATCCTTGAAACGTGGCTCAAGTTGACCTAGGGTTTTAGACACCTAGGGTTTTGGTATCTAGGGTTTTGACACTTAGGTTTTGGCCTAAGGTTGTCAATGAGCTATTGTAATGTATAAATAAAGGTCAAGAGGACCTGAGATGGTTGGTTGTCATTATCATTGTTGTCATTGTTGTTATTTTTATTGTTCGTTCTAAGTTTTTTATTGTTGTGAGTGACTCTTGGAGTGAGAGAGAGAAGCATCGAGGAGTGAGGAAAGTCTGTGTTGTAATATCTTCAGCTGGGTGTGAAGATCAACCCTGTAGTTGGGTGCACAAGGAGGGAAGATAGAGAGAAAAAGAGAGGATCTTCTAGCTAAGAATGCAGATAAGAACTGTATGCTTTCATCTTAATATATTATAAAGCACAGTTCTATGGACGTATCCCTAGGGAGAGGGTGAACCACGTACATATTTTTGTTGTGTGTGCTTAATTTTGTGTTCTAGTTCTTAAGGATATACTCTTATTGCATTATTGTGTTAGATCTGATAGATAATTGTGAGAAGTAGGTCTAAGTTGGTAATTGATATCTAGATATTGTGTTGTTCTTGTATCAGATCCACTTTGTATTTCCTTGGTTGTAGACATCTATGTCCTGCAACCCCCCATAGCTACTTCGGGTGAGACTGCATCTGCCTCATAGGTGTTGCTGAAAGGGCTAGTAGTTAGGGCTTGTTGGTGCACTCTTGGAGTTGAACCCTGGTTTTTCCCCTGTGCCAACAAATGGTTCTGTTGTTGGGACAACAATCTTCTTGAGGGAATGTCAAGGTGGTTTCCATCGAAGACAGAGATTCAGAAGTGGATAGAATATCAAGAAAATGACTTCGTTGAAGCCCAGAACAAGAACCCTAATCTTAGTACAGAGGATTGTTTGGGAAGATGTATATTTACTGATATACATGAGATTTTCTTTGGAGGAATCCATTAGGAGCTATATGAGTGGCTAACTAGGTTAGTAGATACCCAGATTGAGATAAGATCTAGAACCCCTGTGGTTTGGACATTGCCATTGATCAAGAAGATCAAGAGAGTTGATAACACTGTTTCAAGAGAGGTAGATCACCGGTTTGATAGCACCATTGGAGGGTACGTCACCAAGTTTGTTCTTGGCAAAGTAGAGTCATATATCCAAGCCGAGAGGTACTTCTTTAAGGGACCCAGAGGAAAAATTTTACACTTTTTAAAGTTGAAGATCAAAATGTTATTGCATGAGAAGAACATATTAAAGGTACAATAGTTGGTCGGATTGAAAAAGGCTAATGTTCAAGAACTCGGACAGCGATAGCGACACAGAGGATGAACATACGTGCAGTGGGAGAGTGTTCAAAGAAGTTCCTCTTGTGAACCTGTTTAAGCATAACTACGGGGACAAGGGTTTCTACAGTGGAGAAGAGGTTGATTTGACAGATGAAGAGCATTCATAATCCTCAAGGGAAGAGGAAGGGAAAGTTGAATAATCTCACCAGGAAGAGCCAGAAACTTCAGGAACCACGCCGACTGTTGAAGTGAGTACTATCATTCCTCCTATTGTTCCAACAAAATTAAGCAACCAGATCACTCAGATCACTGTCACTAGCAATCCACCACATATTCAGTCAAGAAACCTAGGAATATCTATGGAAGATGAGATGATTTCACCCACCTTCAGAGGAGATGGATCTAAAGATCCTGATCAACATTGGTTTCTATGCGAAGTTGTGTGGAGTATTAAACATATCACTGATGAAGCTGTTAAACGAGCTCAGTTTAGTGCTACCCTGAGAGATCGCACGCTGAGATGGTACATGAAATTTGTCCAAGGAGTTGCACCTAAATGACTGAATGTCATTAAGACTGCGCTAATTGTTGAATTCAAGAAACCTAAGTTAGAGTCTGATCTAAAAATGAAGAATACTTGAAAAAATTGAAAAATTATTGCAAGTGAAATGTTATGTGTTTAAAGAAACGGGATCAATTTGCAACACATAAATTAAGGATTACGTATGTAAATTACACATAGACAGCAGCATAAACATTGAACATAAACACATGTGCACAACAATTGATAAAGGAGTTCACCCCTCTTCTGGGATACATCTCCTGGTCCATCTTCCAATGGATCATTATTATTAATTTCTCAAAAAGTGCTCAAAACCATGTCTTACAATGCTCAAACTGACAAACCGACTACTCCAGTGGCTTCCCAGCATCCCAAAACCCCTGTCTAGCCTCTTTCGGCACCTCAATCGGTCGAAAAATGAAGAAGTTAGGCCTCCTGGAAGTCTCCCTCTTCAAGCTTGTTGTCTCTGGTTCTACAATTCGCACCCTCCTTGCATGAACCTGCCTCACACGCTCTTTTAAGCGCAAAAACCCAGCACCGGGTGCAACCGTGCCAACGATGCAAACCGTATAACGGTTAAGGGCACGCCAGCCCCTAACCGCCTCGGAACCTGGGCATATGGCCATGTGACCTCGCTCGTGGATAAAAGGTGGTTTAACCATTTGAAAACCGTGTAAACCGACTCTCGTGCTCCAACTCGGGGTCATATGTAATATATATAAAAGAATCGTGGGCCATATCAAAACCCATGCGCAAATGTTATAACCGTGCCACATTTTAATATATGGTTACAAACTTTGTTTCATTGTTATATATATCTATGCACAAACATATTATAATACGGTTATATGGTGTGGAATGAAACCACGGGTCGGGGCTAGGCCCCAGCCCTCCCCCCTTTCCGTTTAGCACAACACTCAAACTTAAATATAATTGCGCTGACATATATGACAAGAAACAATGGGCGGCATAATGGTTAGCGGTGGCTTGTAAAGGTTTGTGCTATGGGAGGTCCAGGGGTCGAACCCCATGGCCTCCATTAGTTTTACATAACATATAAACCAGTCAACGAGTGACACATGGCGCCAATGGATTGGGCCACGTTTCCTCACATCATTGGCCACCAATGACATGTGTCATTCCCTGATTCGATAACCATCTACCAATGAAAGCATGCCACGTCATCCACCTGACACGTCATCGTACGGACGGTACGGCCCTACCACGTCACCGTATGGACTGTACGAACTGTACGGACAGGTATAGTCAGTATCCAAAATTTTAGCATGTTTGCCTTGGCGAACAGATCGCGATATCTTCTCCATACAGACTCTGTTTGAGAAAGTAAATATACCTCCAGAATCAGGAAGATGAGACGGACGCAATGGCACTGTTTTCATCTCATTATGAGCACTTTGAAAATTGAGCAAAATTTGATCCCCTGATCAGAGTCGCAGTGCATTACAAAACTAAAACAAATCAAGTAGAGAATAGTTGAACTTGTGTGGGAGTTTGATCAGAGATTTAAGCCCTTGACGGGCCATTTGAGTTTTTAGATCCCAGACGAGAAGAACAAGGAGTGGTTCATTGTTTCCCTCTTACCACACATCAGAGTTCCTCTGACGCAACAAAAGATTGATTCGTAGGTGGATGCACTAGAGATCACCATGAAGTTAGAATCAACCCCTATGGGAGAATCCAGCTCAGGTATGAATCAAATCTTGAGTCAGCTAACTAGTTTATCTCTGCAAGTCGAAGATATGAAGAAAGACATGGGAAAAGATAAAAGAGAAGATATCTGGTGCATTAGATGCAAATTAGAAGGCCATGACAAGGAGCATTGTCCCCTATTTCATGAGTATTTGGCATCTGGAGCCCCAATTCTTCTAAAGCAAGTTACCTTACCATGGTGTGAGGTATGTAGAAATAGACATCTCCCTGGTGAATGTTACTACATGAAAAAATATGTTCAGACACCCACAAATATGTATTGCACATTCTGTAAGTCAGTGGGGTATGATGATAGGGATTGTAGGGCCTATGACCTCATGCATGAAAGGTCAGAGGATATATACAAAATTCAAGGATAAGTACAACAAGAAGGAAACACTACGCAATATAATTCTCCAGGAAGAGGAAACTTCAACCCTCACGATGGATTCAAAGGAAGAGGACGAGGAGGAGGTATGGGTTGAGGTAGGGGCCAAATCATTTGTTATAACTGCACGCATCTAGGACATTTAGCAAGGGACTGCAAAAACCCTTGTACCACTTGCAGCTATTGCAGCTCATTCAAAATTGTTATCGAAGATTCTCCTGTGCTGCTAGCCAAACTTCAGGAGAGACGAGGAACTCAGCAAAACCCACAAGTGAAACTGATATACGTTGAACCCAGTGGAGATGACCCTAGATTCGTTGTTATCACTAGAGGAGGCGTTGTTACAAGAGAATACAGAGAGACCCAAGGAAAGACTACAGAAGAATCAAGAGTCAAGAAAGATGCAGAGAAGACACAATTTTTCGATGCAAAGAAAGAAAAACAAATATGTGAGGAGGCAAGAAAAGAATTCGGGAGATACCAAGGTTCTTCATCGAAGACACGACCAAAAATAAGAGAATGTGGAATGCCTCTGGCATTCGATCAATCTTCTCTATCATGAGAAGGAAAAGAGGTAAGCAAGCTCATGGAATTCTTATATACTTGTATTAAGTTGATTCAGGATGAAAGCATTGTACAAGAGATACAAAATTTAATCAGACAGTATGAGTTAGGAAAGATAGATCCCTTGTTGAATAGAGTAGTACACCAAGTCTCTAAAAAGAGAAGGACAAATAAGGAACTACACCTGAACGCTCAAATTGGAGAGTATGATATCGACTATGTGGTCCTCGACTTAGGGTCGGAGGTCAATGTCATGACGAAGCATACCTGGGCATTTATGGGAAAACCTAAGTTGATCTATTCCCCTATCAGGCTTAGGATGGATAATCAACAAGTTGTAAGCCCCTTCGGAAGATTGGAACATGTCCCTGTGGACATCGATGGAGTAAGGATGTTTGCAGACTTCGAAGTGATTGAGATAGTTGATGATATTTTTCCTTACCCTGCATTGTTAGGAATTGATTGGGATTTCAATAATTCCACTATGTTTGATTTAAAGAAAAGAATAATAACAATTGAAGGAGATGTCCTTAGGTTCATTGCACCTTTAGATCCCGATGAAGGTCACAAATACACAGAACCCATCAAAGAATAATACCACACAAATGAACTAGAAAAAATATACAAATTAACAACCATACAACAAGATTACATTAATCCTACTACGACGGATGGGAACCTAAGCTTGCGAAGTGACAATGCATGTTCATTAGAGTCAGAAGAAGCACTGGAGAACTGGCAGAACAAAATGTATGAAGTATATACAAGGATATGTGCTATATTAACCCGAGAAGTTCACTGAATCGACACAACAGTAAATAACTTGCCCACCTTTGATGGTCTAAATCATTTAGAAGCATTCTTGTTGGAATTTGAAGAAATTGTACCAACACAACAAATATTGTTGGCAATGGATAAGGCCTTGAAATAAACCCCAACAATATGGTGGGGGACACACAAAAACAACATTACAGACTGGGTACAATGTCACACTTTGATGACAACGCGGTTTTCAGCACAAGTAGAAGGTTTCGAGGCTAGGTACACAGGTCGAACTTGTCCGAAGGACCATGTGAGAAGTTGCGAGGAAGCCTGGAGCAACATTCCTCAAGAGAAGTGGGTGAAAAAATTCATCAACACATTGGACACAACCCCTATTGCAAGATACCAGATATATAAAATATGCAGAACAAAAACGAAATGCTAGAAATGACAGAATAACAGTAAAATATCCAGCATAATCTTCACAATACACAGAAATGATATACGAAATAGCAACAGAAATAGCACTTTGAATC
>ML783192.1:138267-167371 GCA_009831015.1 Picea engelmannii | reverse complement strand
GTAACTACCTTTTTGTTTGAAAGCCAATATCCTACAGTGGACCAAGCGTTACAGATTGTAAGACAGAAAGTATTTAAGGATGCACCTAGCCTCCCTTTGGAACAAGAAGAGGATGAATGGGTTGCGCCTCTCCAAAAACTGCAAGGCTGTTACAATATCAATGTTGATGAAGACGATGATCCTAGGAAGGTGAACAGCAAGTTGGGCCCCAACAACTCCCCCTAAATTTTTTACAAAATTTAAAGGGTCCCCCATTAGAATCTTGATAATTAAAATGAGCTACAGAATCAACCTTTTCAAATAGTTCTATGCCTTGGCTTACTTTGAGACAAACTTAAGACATTCACTATAGTATGAAACATTCATTACAAGAGTATATGTCAAAAGTTAGAAACGAGCATAAAAATCTCAATTTAAACAAAAAAGTTAATTTTTATCAAACGTTTACTTTCGTTTAAATTATGATTATGTGTTCATTATTTTTCTCATTAGCAAGTTTGACTATTTTGAATAATGTATTCAATACTTCATCAAACAATATCTTGGTTGGTTTCTCATTTTCATAAAATCGTTTGGTGATATTAATTAATTAAATTATTTTTTCATTTTGCATCTCATTTCAAAATAATAATAATAAAATAATTATCTATCATAAGGATGGAGGATTGATCCAGGTGGATATTGATGGCCACCCACCTCTTTCAACTGGCTCAAAACAGTTTTCTGGCAAATTTGGCAATTTACTATTTTTAGTAGTTTTTAACTTCTGGGGCCATTTTGAGGGCCCAAATGAAGGTTTTTCAAGACCAAGGTTCTCAATGATAGGTGAATACATCATTGAGCCCCCAAAATGAATCTCCTTGATGATACCTTTCCAACAAGCTATCATATGCCTAAAACAGAGATCGGATGCAAAAGCGACCACCCCGAGAAGTTGATGTACTAACTTACCCAAACTGGGCCCACATGACTTTTGGCGCTTCATCTCCTAGGGTTAGGTTTTTGGATGTCTAAAACTTTTGGCATTCTTGTTTATTGTAAAAATTCCTTCAGAGCCTCATTGTAATCATCTTCTTGCAAATGCGAGTAGCCGTCACATCTCTTCTCAGAGATAAGCTGCCACCATTCGATCGAGTCTTTCACTCTGTATTTTACAGCCTCTGTACATTTATTTCATTAATAGAAATCATGTATTACTATATATATGTGTTTATGGTTGCATCTCTGATATATTTCTATTATAATATTGAATATCTTTGATATCTCTGTGCATTTATTTATTATATCTTTGATCTCATTTCATGCCGAAAATAATCTGGATCAGTGGTATCAGAGGAGGTTGTTCTTGGTCGTTTTTTTAGTGCATGTCCCCGACGAGGTATGAGTATAGAAAGTTGGGTCTTGAGCTTGTCTCTCTTGAGGGTAATCACTCTCACACACCTAAGAAACCCTCAATGGTGAAGGAAAAGAAAAACGACGGAGCAGACGATCCTATTAGTCTGTTGCTTGAGCAAACTCTCAAGTGACAGAGGGATGAAATGATGGAGAATTTTTCCCACATCCTTCAACGTCTGCCAATAGCAATAGGTGCATCTTCATCAAGTGGCCACTTTGGAGGCACCTCGCCTTTCAAGGTACAAGTTAATTTTGATATTCCTATATTTGAAGGACAGATAGATGCAGAAGCCCTAGACAAATGGTTAAATCTTCTAGAAGGTTATGTCTTTGTTCACAAATTTTTTGACAAAGAAACCATCACCTTCACACTTCTTAAAGCTCTCCCCCATGTCAAACATTGGTGGGAAACTTATTGGGAGCAGAGTTCCACAGAGGAGTCTAAAATATATGGGGTTGATCCCACTTGCGATTTTTTTGTGGATGCGGTAAAGGAACAATATTACCCTATTGGCAACTATGAGGACCAATAAATGAGATGGACCACATTGTGGCAAGAGAGTGGCCAAGCAGTTCTGGAGTTCACCAATACCTTCCATACCTTCCACACCAAGCTGGGTATCAAAGACTCCAAATGACATTTGGTTTTGAAATACCGTGGAGCTCTACACAGATACATCCAAACTGAAATGGATTTTCTGGATCTCTCATCACTCGGTACTGCCTATCGATATGTTTTTAAAATCGAGCAAAAATTTAAGAACCAAAACAAACGGGATTTTGGTTTTGTAAATCCGCAACAACCAAAGTATGACAAAGACATCCCTAACAAATAGTCTCCCGAAAACCAGTCCAAGCCACATGACAAGAAGGGTCACGGAAAGACAAAGGACACCAAAAAAAGGTGTGATTTCCACAAAATCCCCTGGCACAACACCGATGAATGTTGCTCAAAATAGTCATTGGTGGCCGAGATCAAAGACAAGGAGTCGGACCCTGATTCAGAATTTGATTCTGAAAATACTAGCAAAGGACAGATCATTGACGTAGACCCCACTGCTATTTTTGCAACCGTAGCAATTCAACCAGAAGAACTAATAGATCCTAAAGAGGGGGAGCACCTTTTTCATTCACAGATGTGGGTGAAGGGGATCTCGCTGCATTTTATTGTTGATAGCAGAAGCCAGAAAAACCTCATCTCAGTAGAGGTCGTCAAACAGTTGGGATTGTCGACAACACCACACCCGCAGCCATACAACATCGGGTGGCTTCACCAAGGACAAGACCTTCATGTCATCCAGCAATGTCGATTGTCATATGGCATCCAAACCTTCAAAGATGAGGTATTATGTGATGTTTCCCCACTAGATGTTTGTGATGTTCTCTTAGGCCAACCATATATGTGGAAGCACCACGTTGTTTAAGTCTCGACCCCGTAGTGTCATTGTTTCTCTAGGGGGTCATATCTAAATAATACTAGAGGTAGTTCCAACTACTATTTAACCTAAAAAGTGTCGCAAGGTAGTATCTCATACTGCAAAATTTAGCTTCTTCACAATTTGTTCAAAATGGGAACAGAAGGACACTGCAACCACTACAGCTTCGCCCCAAGCACCTTTTATCCAACAGAAGCAGGTTGACAAGGTTGCAGCAAAGCGAAAAGATTCATTTTTCACACCATCCTCTCATGTAGCCCAACTTGTTGAACATCCTTAGTCTCAATGTGCTCGTGATAGACTTCCACAAACTAAGCAGCGCGACATCTCCAGAAAGGCAAGCAGCTCACCAAAATGTAGATTCATTAAACGCTTTTCCCTTTTCCTTGGGAACTCAACACAATGGATACCATTGCTTCCTAAGAAGGGAGGATTGATCTAGGTGGATATCGGTGGCCACCCACCTTTTTCGACTGGCTCAAAATAGTTTTCTGGCAAATTTGACAATTTACTATTTTTAGCAGTTTTTAACTTCCGGGGCCATTTTGAGGGCCCAAATGAAATTTTTTCAACATATAGGTTCTCAATGATAGCCAAAATGAATCTCCTTGATGATACCTTTCCAATGAGCTATCATACGCCTAAAACGGAGATCGTATGCAAAAGTTACGACCCCAAGAAGTTGATGTACTAACTTACCCAAATGGGGCCCACATGACTTTTGGCGCTTCATCTCCTAGGGTTAGGTTTTTGGATGTCTAGGACTTTTGGCATTCCTGTTTATTATAAAAATTCCTTCAGAGCCTCATTGTAATCATCTTCTTGCGAAAGTGAGTATCTATCACATCTCTTATAAGAGATAAGTTGCCACCATTCTATCGAGTCTTTCACTCTATATTTTACAGCCTTTGTACATTTATTTCATTAATAGAAGTTGTGTATTACTATATATCTGTGTTTATGGTTTCATATTTAATATATTTATGTTATATTATTGAATATCTGTGATATCTCTATGCATTTCTTTATTATATCTCCGATCTCATTTCGTGCCGAAAATAATTTGGATCAGTGGTATCAAAAAGTGTTGTTCTTGGTCATTTTTTCCAGTGCATGTCCCCGATAAGGTCTGAGAATAGCAAGTTGGGTCTCGAGCTTGTATCTCTTGAGGAAAATTTCTCTCGCACACCCAAGAAACCCTCAATAGAAAAAGAAAATAAAAACGATGGAGCAGACGATCCTATCAGTCTGGTTCTTAAGCAACCTCTCACGCAATAGAGGGACGAAATGATGGAGAATTTTTCCCACATCCTTCAACGTCTGCCGATAGCAATAGGTGCATCTTCATCAAGTGACCACTTTGGAGGCACCTCGCCTTTCAAGGTACAACTTAATGTTGATATTCCTGTATTTGAAGGACAGATAGATGCAGAAGCCCTAGACAAATGGTTAAATCTGCTAGAAGGTTAATTCTCTGTTCACAAATTTTTCGACAAAGAAAAGATCACCTTCTCACTCATTAAATCTCTCCCCCATGTCAAACATTGGTTGGAAACTTATTGGGAGCAGAGTTACACAGAGGAGTCTGAAATATATGGGGTCGATCCCACTTGGGATGGTTTTGTGGATGCGGTAAAGGAACAATATTACCCTATTGGCAACTATAAGGACAAGTACATGAGATGGACCACACTGCGGCAAAAGAGGGGCCAAGAAGTTATGGAGTTCACCAATACCTTCCATACCTTGTGCACCAAGATGGGTATCAAAGACTCTGAATGAAATTTGGTTCTAAAATACCGTGGGGCTCTACACAGATACATCCAAACTAAAATGGATTTTCTGGACATCTCATCACTCGGTGGTACCTATCGATATGTTGTTAAAATCGAGCAGAAATTTAAGCACCAGAACAAATGGGATTTTGGTTCTAAAAATCCACAAAAACCAAAGTATGACAAAGACGTCCCTAACAAACAGTCTCCCGAAAACCAGTACAAGCCACATGAAAAGAAGGGTCACAGGGAGACAAAGAAGGACACCGGAAAATGGTGCGATTTCCATAAAATCCCCTAGCACAACACCGATGAATGTTGCTCAAAACAGTCATTGGTGGTTGATATCAAAGACAAGGAGCTGAACCCTGATTCTGAATCTGATTCTGAAAATACTGTTAAAGGACAGATCATTGACGCAGACCCCACTGTTATTTTTGAGAATGCAGCAATTCAACCAGAAGAACCAATAGATCCTGAAGAGGGGAACCACCTTTTTCATTCATGGATGTGGGTGAAGGGGGCCCCACTGCATTTTATTGTTGATACCGGAAGCCAGAAGAACCTCATCTCAGCAGAGGTCGTCAAATAGTTGGGATTATTGACAACACCATACCCGCAGCCATAAAACATCAGGTGGCTTCACCAAGGATGAGATCTTCGTGTCAGCCAGCAATGTCGATTGTCATATGGTATCCAACCCTTCAAGGATGAGGTATTATGTGATGTTTCCCCACTAGATTTATGTGATGTTCTCTTGGGTGAACCATATATGTGGAAGTGCCAAATTGTTTTTGAGTCTCGACCCCGCAGTGTCATTGTTTCTCTAGGGGGTCATCTCTACAGAATACCAGAGGTAGTTGTGACTATTGTTCCACCTAAAAAGTGTCACAAGGTAGTATCTCATACTGCAAAATTCAGCTTCTTCACAATCTATTCAAAATGGGAACAGAAGGACACTGCAACCACTACAACTTCGCCCCAAGCACCTACTATCCAACAGATGCAGGTCGATAAGGTTACAGCAAAGTGAAAATATTCCTTTCTGCACACCGTCCTCTCATGTAGCCTGACTTGTTGAACAGCCTCAGCCTCAACAGGTTCATGACAGACTTCCACAAACTGAGCAGCGCAACGTCTCCAGAAAGGCAAGCAGCTCACCAAAATGCAGATTCAACAAATGCTTTTCCCTCTCCCCTGAGAACTCAACAAAATGGACACCATTTCTTCCTAAGGAGGGAGGATTGATTCAAGTGGATATCGGTGGCCACCCACCTTTTTCGACTAGCCCAAAACAGTGTTCTGGCAAATTTGGCAATTTACTATTTTTAGCAGTTTTTAACTTCTGAGGCCATTTTGAGGGCCCAAATGAAGGTTTTTCGAGATCAAGGTTCTCAATGATAACCTAAGGTGTCATTAATCCCTCTAAATGAATCACCTCTATGATACCTTTCCAACGAGCTATCATTCGCCTAAAACGGAGATCGTATGCAAAAGTTACGACCCCGGGAAGTTGATGTACTAACTTAGCCAAACGGGGCCCACATGACTTTTGGCACTTCATCTCATAGGGTTAGGTTTTGGACGTATAGGAATTTTGGCATTCCTGTTTACTATAAAAAGGCCTTCAAAGCCTCATTGTAATCATATTATTGCGAATGAGAGTAGCCGTCACATCTCTTCTCAGAGATAAGCTGCCACCATTCTATCGAGTCTTTCACTCTATATTTTACAGCCTCTGTAAATTTATTTCATTAATAGAAATTGTCTATTAATGTATATCTATGTTTATGGTTGCATCTCTGATATATTTATGTTATATTATTGAATATTTTTTATATCTCTATGCATTTCGTTATTATATATCTGATCTCATTTTGTGCCAAAAATAATCTGGATCAGTGGTATCAGAGCAGGCTATTCTTGGTCATTTTTTTCAGTGCATATCCCGATGACGTCTAAGTATAGAAATTTGGGTCTCAAGCTTGTCTCTCTTGAGGACAATTTCTCTCGCACACCCAAGAAACCCTTGACGGCATAAGAAAAGAAAAACAACGGAGCAGACGATCATATCAGTCTGTTTCTTGAGCAAGATCTCCTGTGACAGAGGGACGAAATGATGGAGACTTTTTCCCACATCCTTCAACACCTGCTGATAGAAACAGGTGCATCTTAATCAAGCGGCCACTTTGGAGGCACCTCACCTTTCAAAGTACAAGTTAATTTTGATATTCTTGTATTTGAAGGACAGATAGATGCAGAAGCCCTAGAAAAATGGTTAAATCTGCTAGAAGGTTATTTCTTTGTTCACAAATTTTTTGACAAAGAAAAGATCACATTCGCACTCCTTAAATCTCTCCCCCATGTCAAACATTGGTGGGAAACTTATTGGGAGCAAATTTCCACAGAGGAGTCTGAAATATATGGGGTTGATCCCACTTGGGATTTTTTTGTGGATGCGGTAAAGGAACAATATTACCCTATTGGAAACTATGAGGACCAGTACATGAGATGGACCACACTGCAGAAAGAGAGGTGCCAAGCAGTTATGTAGTTCACCAATACCTTCCATACCCTGCACACCAAGCTAGGTAACAAAGACTCCGAACAACATTTGGTTCTGAAATATCGTGGGGCTCTACACAGATACATCCAAACTGAAATAAATTTTCTGGACAACTCATCACTCGATGCTACCTATTGATATGTTGTTAAAATTGAGTAGAAATTTAAGAAGCAGAACAAACAATATTTTGGTTCTGCAAATCTGCAACAACCAAAGTATGACAAAGACATCGCTAACAAACAGTCTCCCAAAAACCTGTCCAAGCCACATAAAAAGAAGGGTCACGGGAAGACAAAGAAGGACATCGAAAAATGGTGCGATTTCCACAAAATCCCTTGGCACAACAACGATGAATTTCGTTCAAAATAGTCATTGGTGGCTGAGATCAAAGACAAGGAGTCGAATATTGATTTAGAATCTGATTCTGAAAATACTGGTAAAGGACATATCATTGACGCAGACCCCACTGCTATTTTCGTGACTGCAGCAATTCAACCAGAAGAACTAATAGATCCTAAATAGGGGGAGTGTCTTTTTCATTCACGGATGTGGGTTAAGGGGACCCCATTGCATTTTATTGTTGATAGCAGAAGCCAGAAGAACCTCATCTCAGCAGAGGTATTCAAATAGTTGGGATTGTCGACAACACCACACCTACAGCCATACAACATCGGGTGGCTTCGCCAAGGACGAGATCATCGTGTTAGCCAGCAATCTTGATTGTCATATGGTATCCAACCCTTCAAGGATGAGGTATTATGTGATGTTTCCCCACTAGATTTATGTGATGTTCTCTTGGGCCAACCATATATGTGGAAGCGCCATGTTGTTTATCAGTCTCGACCCCGCAGTGTCATTGTTTCTCTAGGGGGTCATCTCTACAGAATACCAGAGGTAGTTCCGACTACTGTTCCACCTAAAAAGTGTCGCAAGGTGGTATCTCATACTGAAAAATTCATCTTCTTCACAATCTATTCAAAATGGGAACAAAAAGACACTACAACCACTACAGCTTCACCCCAAGCACCTTTTATCCAACAGAAGCAGGTCGAAAAGGTTGCAACAAAGTGAAAAGATTCCTTCTGCACACCTTCCTCTCATGTAGCCTAACTTGTTGAACAGCCTGAGCCTCAACAGGTTCATGAAAGACTTCCACAAACTGAGCGGCGCGACGTCTTCAGAAAGGCAAGTAGCTCACCAAAATGCAGATTCAACAAACATTTTTCCCTCTCCCCTGAATGAAGGTTTTTAGAGATAGAGGTTCTCAATGATATTTGAAGGCATTATTTAGCCCCCAAAATGAATCTCCTCGATGATATCTTTCCAACGAGCTATCATACACCTAAAACAGAGATCGTATGCAAAAGTTATGACCCCGGGAAGTTGATGTACTAACTTACCCAAACGGGGCCCACATGACTTTTGGCGCTTCATCTCCTAGGGTTAGGATTTTGGATGTCTGGGACTTTTGGCATTCCTGTTTATTGTAAAAAGGCCTTCAAAGCCTCATTGTAATCATCTTCTTGTGAATGCGAGTAGCCTTCACATCTCTTCTCAGAGATATGCTGCCACCATTCTATTGAGTATTTCACTCTGTATTTTACAACCTTTGTACATTTATTTCATTAATAGAAATCGTGTATTACTGTATATATGTGTTTATGGTTTCATCTATGATATATTTCTATTATATTATTGAATATCTGTGATATCTCTGTGCATTTATTTATTATATCTCAGATCTCATTTCATGCCAAAAATAATCTGGATCAGTGGTATCAGAGCAAGCTGTTCTTGGTCCTTTTTTTTAGTGCATGTCCCCGATGAGGTCTGAGTATAGAAATTTGGGTCTCAATCTTGTCTCTCTTGAGGAAAATCACTCTCGCACACCCAAGAAACCCTCAATGGTGAAAGAAAATAAAAATTACGGAGCAGACGATCCTATCAGTCTGTTTCTTGAGCAAGCTCTCACGTGACAAAGGGACGAAATGATGGAGAATTTTTCCCACATCCTTCAATGACTGTCGATAGAAACAGGCACATATTCATAAAGCGACCGCTTTGGAGGCACCTCACCTTTCAAGGTACAAGTTAATTTTGATATTCCTGTATTTGAAGGACAGATAGATGTAGAAGCCCTAGACAAATGGTTAAATCTGCTAGAAGGTTATTTCTCTATTCACAATTTTTTTGACAAAGAAAAGATCAGCTTCGCACTCCTTAAAGATCTCCCCCATGTCAAACATTGGTGGGAAACTTATTGGGAGCAGAGTTCCACAGAGGAGTCTGAAATATATGGGGTCGATCCCACTTGGTATTTTTTGTGGATGCGGTAAAGAAATAATATTACCCTATTGGCAACTATGATGACCAGTACATGAGATGGACCACACTGCAGAAAGAGAGGGGCCAAGCAGTTTCGGAGTTCACCAATACCTTCCATACCTTGTGCACCAATCTAGGTATCAAAGACTCTGAATGACATTTGGTTCTGAAATACCATGGGGCTCTACACAGATACATCCAAACTGAAATGGATTTTTTGGACATCTCATCACTCGATGCTGCCTCTCGATATGTTGTTAAAATCGAGAAGAAATTTAAGCACCAGAACAAACGGGATTTTGGTTCTACAAATCCGCAACAACCAAAGTATGACAAAGACTTCCCTAACAAACAATCTCCCTAAAACCAATCCAAGCCACGCGAAAAGAAGGGTCACGGGAAGACAAAGAAGGACACCGGAAAATGGTGTGATTTCCACAAAAGCCCCTAGCACAACACTGATGAATGTCGCTCAAAACAATAATTGGTGGTCGGGATCAAAGACAAGGAGCCGAAGCCTGATTTTGAATCTGATCCTGAAAATACTGGTAAAGGATAGATTATTGATGCAGACCCCACTGCTATTGTCGCGACCACAGCAATTCAACCAGAAGAACCAATAGATCCTGAAGAGGGGGGGTGCCTTTTTCACTCACAGATGTGGGTGAAGGGGACCCCGTTTCATTTTATTGTTGATAGAGGAAGCTAGAAGAACCTTATCTCAGCAGAGGTCGTCAAACAGTTGGGATTGTCGACAACACCACACCCGCAGCCATACAACATCGGGTGGCTTCACCAAGGATGAGATCTTCGTGTCATCCAACAATGTTGATTGTCATATGGCACCCAACCCTTCAAGGATGAGGTATTATGCGATGTTTCCCCATTAGATGTCAATGATGTTCTCTTGGGCCAACCATATATGTGGAAGCACCACGTTGTTTATGAGTCTCGACCCCGCAGTGTCATTGTTTCTCTAGGGGGTCATCTCTACATAATACCATAGGTAGTTCTGACTACTGTTCCACCTAAAAAGTTCTACAAGGTAGTATCTCATACTGCAAAATTCATCTTCTTCACAATATGTTCAAAATGGGAACAGAAGGACACTGCAACCACTATAGCTTCGCCCCAAACACCTTCTATCCAACAAAAGAAGGTAGACAAGGTTGCACCAAAAAGAAAAGATTCCTTCTGTACACCTTCCTTTCATGTAGCCTGACTTGTTGAGAAGCCTCATCCTCAACAAGTTCGTGACAGACTTCCACAAATTGAGCAGCGCGACGTCTCCAGAAAGGCAAGCAGCTCACCAAAATGCAGATTCAGCAAATGCTTTTCCCTCTCCTCCGGGAACTCAACGCAATGGATACAATTTATTCCTAAGGAGGGAGTATTGATCCAAGTGGACATCGATGGCCACCCACCTTTTCCGACTGGCTCAAAACAATTTTCTGGCAAATTTGGCAATTTACTACTTTTAGCAGTTTTTAACTTCCAGGGTCATTTTGAGGGCCCAAATGAAGGTTTTTAGAGATTGATGTTCTCAATTATATCCAAAGGCATCATTGAGACCCAAAATGAATCTCCTCGATGATACCTTTCCAACGAGCTATCATACGCTTAAAACGGAGATCGTATGCAAATGTTACGACCCTGGGAAGTTGATGTACTAACTTACCCAAATGGGGCCCACATGACTTTTGGTGGTTCTTCTCCTAGGGTTAGGTTTTTGGATCTCTAGGACTTTTGGAATTCGTTTTTATTATAAAAGGGCCTTCAGAGCCTCATTGTAATCATCTTCTTGCGAATGCGAGTAGCTGTCACATCTCTTCTTAGAGATAAGCTGCCACCATTCTATCGAGTCTTTCACTCTATATTTTATAGCCTCTGTACATTTATTTCATTAATAGAAATCATATATTACTGTATATCTGTGTTTATGGTTGCATCTCTTATATATTTATGTTATATTATTGAATATCTGCAATATCTCTGTGCATTTCTTTATTATATCTCCGATCTCATTTCGTGCCGAAAATAATCTGGATTAGTGGTATCAGAGCAGGTTGTTCTTGATTGTTTTTTTCAGTGCATGTCCCCGACGAGGTCTGAGTATAGCAAGTTGGGTCTCGATATTGTCTCTCTTGTGGACAATTGAACTCACACACCCAAGAAACCCTCAATGGAGGAAGAAAAGAAAAATGACGGAGCAAACGATCCTATCAGCTTGTTGCTTGAGCAAGCTCTCACGCAACAGAGGGACAAAATGATGGAGAATTTTTCCCACATCCTTCAATGCCTTCCAATAGAAACAAGAACATATTCATCAAGCGACCACTTTGGAGGCACCTCACCTTTTAAGGTACAAGTTAATTTTGATATTCCTATATTTGAAGGACAGATAGATGCAAAATCCCTAAACAAATGGTTAAATCAGCTAGAAGGTTATTTCTTTGTTCACAAATTTTTCGACAAAGAAAATATCAGGTTCACACTCCTTAAAGCTCTCCCCCATGTCAAACATTGGTGGGAAACTTATTGGGAGTACAGTTCCACAGAGGAGTCTGAAATATATGGGGTCGATCCCACTTGATATTTTTTTGTGGATTCGGTAAAGGAACAATATTACCCTATTGGCAACTATGATGACTAGTACATGAGATGGACCACACTGTGGAAAGAGAGGGGCCAAGCAGTTTCGGAGTTCACCAATACCTTCCATACCTTGCGCACTAAGTTGGGTATAAAATACTCCAAATGACATTTGGTTCTGAAATACTGTGGGGCTCTACATAGATACATCCATACTTAAATGGATTTTCTGAACATCTCATCACTCGGTGATGCCTATCGATATGTTGTTAAAATCGAGTAGAAATTTAAGCAACGAAACAAACGGGATTTTGGTTCTACAAATCCACAACAACCAAAGTATGAAAAAGACGTCTCTAACAAACAGTCTCTCGAAAACCAGTCCAAGCCACATGAAAAGAAGGGTCACGGGAAGACAAACAAGGACACTAGAAAATGGTGTGATTTCCACAAAAGCCCCTAGCACAACAGCAATGAATGTCACTCAAAATAGTCATTGGTGGTCGAGATCAAAGACAAGGAGTTGAACCCTAATTATGAATCTGATTCTGAAAATACTGGTAAAGGACAAATCATTGACAGAGACCCCACTACTATTGTCACGACCGTAGTAATTCAACCAGAAGAACCAATAGATCCTGAAGAGGGGGAGCACCTTTTTCATTCACATATGTGGGTGAAAGGGACCCTGCTACATTTTATTGTTGATAGCGGAAGCCAGAAGAACCTCATCTCAGCAGAGGTCATCAAACAGTTGGAATTGTCGACAACACCACACCCACAAGCATACAACATCGGGTGGCTTCGCCAAGGATGAGATCTTCGTGTCAGCCAACAATGTCGATTGTCATATCACATCCAAACCTTCAAGGATGAGGTATTATGTGATGTTGCCCCACTAGATTTTTGTGATGTTCTCTTGGGCCAACCATATATGTGGAAGCACCACATTGTTTATGAGTCTCGACCCCGCAGTGTCATTGTTTCTCTAGGGGGTCATCTCTACAGAGTACCAGAGGTAGTTCTGACTATTGTTCCACCTAAAAAGTGTCGCAAGGTAGTATCTCATACTCCAAAATTCAGCTTCTTCACAATCTATTCAAAATGGGAACAGAAGGACACTGCAACCACTACATCTTCGTCCCAAGCAACTTCTATCCAACAGAAGCAGGTCGACAAGGTTGCACCAAAGTGAAAATATTCCTTTTGCACACCGTCCTCTCATGTAGCCTGACTTGTTGAACAGTCTCAGCCTCAACAGGTTCGTGACAGACTTCCACAAACTGAACAACTCGACGTCTCCAGAAAGGCAAGCAGCTCACCAAAATGCAGATTCAGCAAACGCTTTTCCCTCTCCCTTGGGAACGCAACGCAATGGAGACCATTGCTTCCTAAGGAGGGAGGATTGATCCAGGTGGATATCGGTGGCCACCCACTGCTGCACCTCTTTCATCACCTTAGTGAGAAAAATAGAGGTTCTTGCAAGATCAGTTGGGTTTTTTGAGCAGGATAGCTGCAAAGAAAAGAGTTAGAAAAAGAGATAGAAAACAACAACTAAGAATTAAACTAAGAAATGAAATAACAACTAAATTTATGAGCATACGGACATAGAGACAAAAAGAACAATGAAACCCATGTCACCAATGATAAGGCTGATATTAGTGAAAGAAAACACCGAGAAGCAAGGGGACTATGAGTCCCTTCTTCCTCCAAGGGAGGGCTCTTGGACCCCCACAAGTAAGCTCTTCTTACAACAAATAAAAATGAAAAATGGTGAAAGAACTCTTTGCTAATCCACTCAAGGGGTGAGATGGATTGCCCAATGCAATGGTGCAAATATACTCTTGGCAAGGATAGAGTCCTCAAGAGAATAATGGAAGCATAACTTTGCTTTGAATTCCTTGAAAAATGAAGTGTATCCATGGCCTTTTTATAGCATTCCTTTGAGTTATTGTTCAACTAGTTTGTAGTGTGTAAAGAAGCTAATTAGGGTATTTATAGGTCTTTGACCAGCCATCCAGTCGAATCCAGTCTAGATTTGAGTGTCAAATCGGCTTGGGAGCTTAACCATAAGTGGGTGGGAGGTCGACCACTCTCATAAATGCGTCGTTTCTCAGGTACGCGGATTTTTGCGATAATAGTCGTGCATCGTGCACATGTGCGTGATTTCTGCATTCATGTTTCGTGCATGTGCATACATGCCCAGTGTTTTCATAGTGCCCTTCAATTTTTCACTACTTTGTATAGTTTTTGACCCTTTATGAATGATTTGGTGTTTAATTCAGGTCCATAGATGACTTCATCATTGTTTGACGATGTTGAATTCTTGTAACCATGTGCGGAATAAATTTTAGTGATAACAGATGCCCCCTGATGGATGAGGTTAGGAGCATACGTATAGCCGAAGTCCATCAATGTTTCTTCTATTGAGAGTGTTTTTGTAAGAGAGAGAAATAGTGGTATCGTTTAGAGCGATCTATTGGAGGGAAAAAGGAACCGGTAGAACCCAACCTTCCATGAGGTGTGTGAAAAATAAAATTGTGTACAAACGAGGTGGGCATGCCCCATGCTCATGTCATGTAACTCAAAAAAAAAAAGGAATGAAGTGTTGGTGTAGACAACGGCAACACCCTTGGGGGTGGTCATGGTAAAGGCAGAAGACAATTCTCCAGATGAACATACTCTGAATAGTAGGCAATGATCATGGTAATAAGTATCATCGATTATGTGGGCATTGATAGCCCAGCCAAGTTCAAAGGTCTTCGGCAAGTGAAAGAACTAACTACAATACTCGCAAAGTAAGACCCACCGTAACATGAGAAAGTGTTCAAGTCGAATGTTATGGGGGTCAATGACAGCAGAGAGTAATTGTGTTTTGCCCTGTGCCGTCCGAGATATCTCATTGGGTGGGTAATGAAAATCAAGATATTGTCGCCCTTTTGGAAAATTGTCCTGATGTCAACAAAAAAGGGGGACACGACTCCCAGAAGAAAATGGCTTCGTGAAATCTACTAGGTGTGGTGAGGAAGTGGAGGAGTTACATGGATGAATTCAAGATGTAGGAAGATGCAAGACTACCCTTGGTTGGAGTATATGTGAGATAAGAGTGGTCGCAACTGTTCAACGAGGTCAAGTGTCAGGGGGATGACAAGACCAGGGATAAGTTGTGCCAGAGGCAGGACAAGGTGAACAAATTCAGAGGGTAGAGGTAAGTGTCTTGTGGGGTACTCTGAATATATGGACGATGTTGGCAAGGGTGGATGATAAGTAGTGCTCCAACCAAGGGTGACATGGGTTGCGGTTGGCCAAAAAAGGGAAGCAGGTTGCCAAAAGTGACAACAAAAAGGTAATGTAACGATTGGAAATAAAGGCGTTTGTACAATAAATAACGAATAATTGGGGAGAAGTGTACAAATACTGAAATGGGTGCCCCAAAGTGATATGGTTGGCCCAGGTAGGGAATAATTCACTCGGAGAACTAATGGAGGGTGGGGGCCCCATGGGTGGGTTTCTGTATGAGGTAGGTGAAATGAAGGGAGATTTGCAGATGGGTAAATGGATTGTGGATGAAATGGAGGGTTCATGCTACTGTGGAGGTGCAGCCCGACCATAGAACTCTGGAGAGATAATCTGGGAGTCCATTGGGAATGCTAGCAAAATTAGGAGAAGGGGTATGCGGTTGATTCGTGACTTGATGTAAGACTATCGGGACTCCTGTCCCTAAAGGGTTTTGAAAAACAACATGAGTGTCAGAAGTGAAAAAGGGTGCTATGAATGGGACAACTCATGTCGGTAAGAGTGCTATCGAGTGACAGTATCGAAGATGCAAATGGAAGTGTCGGTACTGCAGAGCCGGAAATGGGGATCCTAGAGGCAAATGTCAGAGGGTGTGACTGAAAATGTAAGTGAGATTCAGAGGGAATGACTACATGCCATTGTTGAGTATATACCTGAAGGGGTTGTGTCGATGTATGATGACCAAGTACTTGCACACATGAAAACCAAATACCCGACGTGAACAATATCTAAAGATAATCGAATATATGAGCATGTATTTGATAAGTGTGAATATGTGCATGCATACCTGATCAGGGTATGAAAAATGGCACCCCGGGGGCTCAGGATGAAAAGAGGCCCAAGGACTATCGTGATGTAGATGACGGGATGTTGATCCCATGGCTGAAGACGGATCAAGAAATGGATGCCTGGAGCTCCCGGAATGCTGAGTGGAAGTTTGGAAAAAAGGCATATATATAGCTGTAGGGCCCACATTGCCACCTCATTTGTAATTGCTACTATAGTGATTGGACGAGAAGCATTCAAAGGATATTGTGAGATTCTGGGAGGACGAGGCATCCGATTGAGGACTTGCGAGCTTCAGGTTAGTGGTCTTATCATCCTGCATAGAATTAGGGTTTCATTTTTTGGGTAGGGGCTGTACGGAGGGTCGTACAAGGGGTGTTTATGGGTGTGGGCCCCACATGCCCGGGCGATCTGGTAATAGGCATGCACACGTGCGTGCCTGCCCACCGGATAGGTGTGCATGGGAGCGTTGCTAAGGGGATAAAGGGCGTGCACCATGGGCACGCCCATCGGTTGAACAAGCGTGCACATGTGCGCACCTGTCGGTTGAACATGCGTGCACATCTGCACGCCTGTAGAGTGAACAGGCGCACCTAAGAGTGTGCCTATGTAGTGAACAAGTGCACACACCTGCGCGCCTGTGTAGTGAATAGGTGTGCACACATGCACGCCTGTGTAGTGAATAGGCGCGCACACATGCATGCTTGTGGGGTGTATAGGCGCGCATGTGTGTGCGCCTGTGGTTTAAGAAATCACGTCGTGGAGGCAAGGTTGAGGGTGTAAAATGTGTCTTTTTGACATTGTTGATTGTCTATGTGGATGACTTAGGATGGTTTTATGTGTTTCAGGTGAGATTTGTGCACGATGCCTATTGGTTGGAAAGAGCGGGATTGGTCCCAGCTGTGAGACGCCATGGCTATTGAGGAGCCAGGTGTACGTGTGACTTTGGCAGCCTATGGGCTACTAAAGTTCTTTGAGTGCCCCTTGATATGGGCGCAGGAGTATCTCTTGTAGTTTCTTATCCAGATGTGGAGTCTAGACCTGCACTGCTTCATAGTGTGGGGAGAGTAGATTCCCTTCACTGTGGTGGAGGATGTGTATTTTTTGACAGGACTCCCATTTCGGGGAACGACCCTACCGGTGGAGCCGGTGCTACCGAGGGATACGCCGCTAGCGAAGGTGGACTGGAGATATTGTTCGGGGCTGAACTATATGTCCATCACAGTTGTGAGCATTGGGGCGATGGATTCCCTAGCACATTGTTGTATAGTAGCGATGATTGTGAGAGTTTATGGTTCACTAGCGACGCAGTGGATCAGTGGTGGCCAGCGGATGGTGATGGAGAGAGTGTTGGTTGGTGAGCACTTTGCCTGGGGGATTATGCTGCATGCCAGGATGGTAGGGTAGCTGGACCACTTTCGGTCCACAGATACAGGAGAGTTTTCCTTCGAGTCCATCCTGGTGGCCAGGTTTCTGGAGAGGGTGTCGATGTTGCACCCTAGGATTCTATTGGGTGTGCCTGGGGCGCGAGAGCCGTGGTTGAGGTGGTGGTCGACTGTGTTGCTTCGTTATGGTGGTGGCGAGTGTGGCCACTTCTTTACTGCATAGGTGGCACAGGTATGGCGGCAGATGTCGTAGGTGATATTGCGGTACCCCTATGCTGGGGTTGACTTCTGGGAGGATCCGGACATGGTGCTACCTCCAGGGGAGGTGTTTGACCGCCAAGGTATGTTGATGATGTTGATATGTATGTTTTTGTGTTTTTTGAGATAGCATGACATATGTATATGATATAGATGTTGATACTATCTTTTGTTTGTTTGTATGTTCATATGTGGCACCTCGTGGGCGCGAGGTGGAGTTGCAGAGAGCGTCGGCTTGTCAGGAGCCAGAGAGACTACCACGGGGAGAGAGACGTCGGCGTGAGGATGCCATGGTGCGACCAGCTGATCCGGAGAGGGCAGGGAGGAGATGTTGGTTTGATGACCCTGGTGCTGGGCCATCACACACTTCTTCGACGGCTGCCGGAGTGGATTTTGAGGACATACGCCGTCGCCTGGAGGCGGTGTTACAGGATGTGTCTGAGGGCATGTGGTCTCGCATCCAAGATGAGGGTATCCTGGAGCAGTGTGTGCGGGTTCCACCACCATGGTAGGCCATAGTACGATGAGTAACAGTGGTTGGTGTTGCGATGACCGGACGACTGTTGTCGGGATAGGAGGGACGGGTAGGAGGTGGACCACCACCACCTGAGGGAGGGGCAGGTGGTGGTGGGCCGCCACCGCCTAAGGGAGGGGCAAGCAGTGGTGCTCTAGAGGCACCGTGAGTGGTGCTCTATGTATTGATGTATTTTTTTATTTATTTTTTATTTTTTTTTATTTTTTTTTTGTATATAGGCTGGTGAGCCCATTTTGTACCGAGGTGCTTTATTGGCCTGCAGATAGTTGTATTTTTGTATGTAAACATTTGGATGGCACTGTGGACCTTTCAATATATACATGAGCATACATTTTGAGATCTATGTGGTGTTTACATGTGTTTTGTTAATGTATTAATGATGTTTAATCAATATATGCGATGACAGGTTGTTGATATGGTTATGTATGTGTAGAGGTAGCTTGATGTGATATATGCCAGTCTAACACAATATTAGCTAGGTTATCTGTAATTTGATTCAATTGTCTTGGAATATGTGTAAATGTAATGGAATCAAAATGTCGAGATAAAAGTCTAACCTACAGGTATTTGCGAAAGAGATAAGGATCGTGGACGCAGTACACATTGTTGAGCTAGAGTACAACTAGTTGATAATCAAGAAAGATGTTAAGGTGATGAATACGATGATGTTAGGCATCGACTAGGAGGCCGATGACGGTAGTGTATTCATCTTGGTTGTTGGTCACTGAACCCAAACATATGCTGCTCGAATGGAGCATTTCATGTGAGGGGGTGTAGAGAGCCCAAGCGACTGACGTGAGATTTTGAGTCCAACGGTTGGCGCCGTCGGCATAACCGATGTGGTAGGTTGGTGGAGGAAGCATCTTTCAATAGCACAAATGATAGTTTAGATGTGAGGGATGGAAAAAATATTAAAAACACTATAAAAGAAATAACCTAAAGTAGACTGACTATGTCTAAGCATAAAATTTCTTTAAATACAACCCGTTGACAGGTTTTTTGAGAGGGAGGCCTTCAAGGGAGGCCAGGATGTATGTGCATTTGGTGAGACAATGTTGGATAATGTATGGACCATGCCATAGTGACTTGAATTTACCATGGCCCAAGGTATCATGAGCGATATCGTAAGCCAAGACGAGGTCGCCTTCACGAAATGAGCGAAGGTTGACATGTCGATCAAAGGTAGACTTGGATCGTTTTTTAGCTACCTCGTTGTTATATAATGAAGATCAAAGATCTTCATTCAGAGACTCCAAGTTCAGCAAGCGCTGCTCCATTGGAGCAGTGTCGGGTAATAGCTCAATTGCAGTGCATAAGGTGGGAATTTTGCACTCGATGGGAAGAGTGGCCTCAACCCCGTGGACTAGATGAAATGGTGTGAAACCAGTAGTTGTTTTCACATCCATACGGTAAGCCCATAGCACAGAAAATAACATATGATGCCAATTGGTTTTATGTTTATTAACCGTGTGCTATAACATGGTCTTGAGGACCTTGTTAACTACTTCGACCTGTCTATTAGACTGAGGGTAATATGGTGAGGCAAACTCGTGAGAGAATCCTAACCAATATGAGAGTTCGACGAAGATCTCATTCTCGAATTGTTTTCCATGATCGGAAACGAGTTGGAGTGGTACTCCAAAGTGAGATATGATGTGGTTAAAGAAAAAACGCGTTGCGGTGTCAGCAGTGTTGTTGAAGGTGGGCATAGCTTCTGCCCATTTGGTGAAGTAATTGACGGCGACAATAATGTATTTGTGACCATTGTTGGAGGGGGGATTACAAGTCATGAAGTCGATGCCCCATTTACAAAAAGGGTCGGCAGTGATGATGGGATGACGAAGGGTGGGGGGAGCTCGGGCTTTATTGGCGTAAAGCTAACATTGCTCACAGTGTTTCACGGCATGAATGCAATCGTGAAACAAGGTAGGCCAAAAGTAATTGGCTCGAATAACCTTCTGAGCAATGGATATGCCTGAAATATGGCCCCCACATGCGCCATCGTGGCAGTCATTTAAGACTCTATCGGCCTCGTCAATAGTGAGGCATAGACAAAGAATGGTGTTGATTCCCTGCCGGTATAGAATGTCTCCGATGAGGAGGTAGTGGGGGGCCTAATGGCGAATACAATGACGATCATCTTGTGAAAGGTGGTTACTGAACTTTTGATTTTGGAGGTAGACGAGGAGGTCATCGTACCAAGGATCATTTGAAGTGATGTAAAAGAGGTGTTCGTTGGGAAAGTCGGTGTTGACGGGGGTACTGGTGGTGTCAGAGGGGAGGGCCATGACAAGTTCGGTGAGAATGAGGGCCTTCTTACTCTTGGGTGTTGAGAACTCTAGGTTGTACTCCTAAAGGATAACGATCCATCGAGCAAATATGTCGTTAACTTGCCGATGACTGATCAAGTACTGCATGGGGTTGGAATCTACTACGACCTTGGTTGTGCGAAGCAGAATGTAGTGGCGCGGTTTCTAGACTGCAAGGACGACTGAAAGAGCAAGTTTATCTTCGTGTTTATACTTCAAGGGGGGCCCTGAGAGGTTTTTACTAACGTAATAAATGACATTCTCTTGATTGTCACCACCTAGATGGACGAGAACTCCTGCTACTGACACAATTGATGCTAATACGTAGAGGATATAGTCGCGATTGTAGTCAGGTGCACTAATTAAAGGTGCGTTGGAGAGCGTCGTTTTAAGATCGTTAAATGAATGTTGGGCATGGTCGTCCCAGTGAAATGGGATGTTGTGACGTAGTAAGTGAAGGAAACTGTGTGCCCATATGGCATAGTCTAGGACAAACCATCGTAGAAAGTTAGATTTTCCTTGTAGGCTCTGAAGTTCACGTAAATTCCGGGGAGGTGGAATTTCGGTGATAGCTTGGACTTTGAGGGGGTCCACGGTGATACCGCTTTGGGAAATGATAAAGCCAAGGAGGCACCCTACGGTGACACAGAACACACACTTGAGAGGATTCAAGTGGATGTTGTACTAACGACACCGTTGAAATATGATTCGTAAATCATCAAGATGTTGGGTGCATTTCTTGGATCGAGATGTGAGGTCGTCCAAGTAGGCGAGGATGATATGAGCCAGATCATAAAAGATGTATGTCATAGCCCATTGGAAATTTGCACCAGCATTCTTTAAGCCAAAAGGCATGACACGATATGCAAAAGTACCCCAAGGGGTAGTGAATGCAGTTTTATACTGATCAGCGGGGTGAATTTGAATTTGATTATAACTAGAGAATCTGTCCATAAAGGATAGAGCCTCGTGGCCTGCACAATCATCGATAATTTGATCGATGAACGGCATTAGAAAGTTGTCTTTGGGACATGCATGATTGAGATCGCAAAATTCTGTGCAAACACAGATAGTGACATGTTTTTTGTTGACGGGTATAGGGTTGGAAACCCATGAGGTATAGGCAATGGGGTAAATGAACCTGGCAGCGCGTAATTTGTCAATTTTGGCTTTGATGGCCGCTACTTTGGATGGGTGTAGCGGTCGTTGTTTTTGACGAACTGGTGTAATGTCAGGCCAGGTTTCGATGCAATGTTCGACGATAGAGGGATCGAGGCCAGGCATTTTTGTGTATGACCAGGAAAACATATCCCGATATTCCTGGAAGAGGGCTTTATAGGCGGTGATTTCCTAAGGAGTGCAAGCAGCTCCAATGGTGATTTCCTCGATGATGCCATTTTTTATGGAAATGTCGATTTTAATGGTTGGGGAAATGTTGGCCATGTTGCCTTCTTCAAAAACATCAGGGGCAAGAATGGGGTTTTTGAACCAGTCAATAGGCCCTGATGGGATAAAATCCTTGGTTTCAACTACGTAGATGGGGTGTTGGTTGGGAGGCACGGAGGCTTCCTGTGGAAAGAAGAGTGTACGGTGGTGCAGCACATCCTAGGGATAGTCTGGGTGGTTTAACTCTTTGAATATTTCTTCATCGCAATGGAAGTGACGGGAATACAAGGGGTCATGAGGAGTGATATTGGTGACTGTTGTCATGTGGTTTCCCCCTGGTGAGGAAGAAGCAGGGGGAACAATGATAGGATATGGTGAGGGTTCGCTCGACATAAACCAGATATTGAAGTACTGAGGGGTACCCGTGGTAGTTGGGTGTAAAATATCTATGGGGGAATGAGTGGGAGAGTTGGGGGGATTGGGGGGTGAATCCTCAGATAAGTCATCTAAGAACCATGGAGACTTTGGAAGGGCCTCGGGTTTGGGAGAAATGACATGAAGAGCCTCTAGTGACGAGGTAATGTCAACTATCGACTCTGCGGGCCGTTGAAGCAGGGTCAATTGGCGTTGCCTGTATTCAAGGATCATAGGACACTAGTATGAAAAATGATCTAATGAGTCGCATAGAGAGCAAGGGTGTCTCATATGTTCATTGATTGAAGTGGTGACATAACGGATGTCAATGATATTTGTTAAGGAGGACGTAGCAAGACTGGGGTTGCTCTGGAAGCTTTGGTGTACTGCGGCTAATGTATGCCAAAAGCGTGGTAGTGTTGGGAAATGGTGGGTATAATGGCCATATTCTAAACATATAGTGCAAGCGAATTTGGTCCGCAACCCTTTACTACTAGAATGGGGGGTGGTAGTGGCAGTACTGGCTATAGTGGCGAGTGTTGGGGGAGTTTGATTGAGTGGAATCAAATTATGTAACTCTGGTAGAGATGGGAAGTTTTTGGTTTGGTGTCCCTCTTTCTCACATAGTGCACAAGGAGGTTGGATGCAGGGAGGAAGTGGAGTGGTGGGTTCCTTCTTCTTTCTCCTGCCCCCAGCTGTGGCAGGGGGGTCAGTGAGTTGGGGTGTAGGGGGTATGGTGGGAGTAAGTATGGGAATCGTCATGGGGATTCCTTGTTTTTGGGGAGGAAGGGATGGTTGAGGGACCATCTCTGGTGGGTGTAAATACTAAACTAGGATTGCTAACACCATATTAGGTAGGGTGAGTGTTGTGGCTACCTGGAAAGCTTCAATGTTTGGTGGAGGGTAAAAGAATGGAATTTGGGTGATGGCTTGGGGAATGGTCTCCCAAACTAGAATATGTCCTTGGGGAGAGGTGGAATCATGGACTGGTGGGGTCGACGAGTGTGTAGGAGGTTCTTGAGGGGGGAGTTCTCCGACGAGTGGGACGTCAAATATGATAGAAGCCTCTATAGGAGGAAGGGTATCCTCTGTATGAGTTTTGTTAGATGATACAATGCATACTTGATTGGAAGGATGAAGGAGTGGTGGTGCTCCATTGTAAGTTCCTAATAATGATGGATCTTTGAAAATTCCAGGACCCATCTCGACGAGTGGGTATGCATCGTGGCTCATGTGGATGAGAGGAAGAATGTTATCGATGTTGGTAGATGGATTAGGCTCGTAATGTGAGACTTGGTCAATAGTAACGATCCTCCCGTTGTGAGGGAACATCATTGTCCAAAAGACAGAAGATGCTACTGCCTTCATAGTGTACATATAGCTACGACCGAACAGGATATTATAATCAAGTGGGGCATCGATAACTTCAATGTCGATGAGAATATTCTTGCCCCCAAGTTCGACGGGGAAATTTTGGAAGAGCCTTTCAGGAGACGATGGTCATCCGTCATAAGCTCGTAAGGTGATGGCAGAGGGTATGAGTTTGGGGGAACCAAGTTTCTACCATACAGTTTTGGACATAATGCATGTAGAGGCACCTTCATCGATGATACACTGATGAACTGTGATGTTCCATATTTTTACTGGTATTTGAAAAGTGATCTAGGTGGGAAGGTGAGGTTCTCCGCTGTCAAGATCAAAGGTAATGAGTCGGGTATCTGCAGGATCGACTGCCCCCAAGGCGGAAAGTAATGATTTTCGTTGAGTGGGACAAGTCTGGAGGACCTCCAAAACTGACATGGCAGCCGGGGATTGTGCTAAGTCATCTACCAAACTATAGTTATGAGCTGCCCCAGCCTGTGGGTTGTGGACATTCCTACGCAATGGGATGTGAGGGATGCGAAGAGGTGGCTCGGTGATAGGGAGAGGAATCACCAACAGGGGTCCTGTCGGTGTAGGTTTTGTCTCTGGAGGGATGGGAGGAGACTCAGAAGGTGCATGATACTTTCGATTACGTGTTTGCAGAAGGATTTCTTCCTCACTAGTGAGGAGAATTGTGTGATCTGCTGGATTGTTTGGGTTGAGGTATTGTCCTACCTGAGATGGGGGATGTTGTGTGTCATGTTGGGTGTTTATCACACCTTGATGTGGAATAGGATTTTGCAACACGACAGGAGGGGGTTGTTGTACGTATTTTTGTGGTGCCTGTTGAGGGGCAGGTAGTGCTGGAGGATGGGGAAGACTACCAGAGTCTTTCAACCGTTTGAAATCAACAATTTGGGGGAATGATGAGTGTAATGGCTGAACTCACCACAAAGGGAACAAGGGAAGTTGGTTTTAACATTATTTTTATTTCTCCCTTGGTGCCTATTATTATTTCCCCCCTGGGGGTTTTGATTCCCTTGGTTCTGGTTGCCCCCAGTGGATTGATTCTACTGGGGTTGATTCCCACCTTGACCTGGGTTGTTGTTGTTCCTGTTTCATCCTTTCTTTTTGGCATTGTTCGAAGGATGGGTCGGATTGGCCGTATTCAGCTGTTTGAACTTTTGGTATTGTTGAATGGCAGAGGGTTGAACAAAATTCACCCCCGCATGAGGATGTTGGGGAGCCAGGGGTTGTGGAGGACCAGGAAATGGGAAGTACAGATTCTGTGGTGGTAAAAATCCATAAGGTACATAGGAAGGCATAGTGCTTTCGCTAGTACTATAAGCTGAGGTAGAGGGGGTACCAGAGTTCATTTGAATAGGTGGATGCATGGGGGGTGTCGGCGGTGGGCCACTGATGGATGGAGGTATAGCAACAGGGTATGGTTGTTGATAAGGGGGTGGGGGGTAATAAGAAGTGCCCCGGTATGCCGGCGGGTATTGAGGTGTTCCATACATCAGTGGTGGTTGGGGTTGTGGACCGTGGTGAGTGGTGGTACCAATTAGTTCGTCTGCTGAGTGAGACATCCCAGGTTTGTCTTGGCCAAATGGCACAAGTTTTGGAAAATCAGGAAGTACAGTGTATAAGTACCCTGACTGTGCATAGATGAGGTCATACTATTGATCCTTACTGATGGCTTCCTCTTTATATTGAGGGAAGGTAGAAGCAACATCCTTACCGAAGAGAGAGACAAGGGATCTAAGAAACCAGTCGAGACACTATTGCTTGGTGGTTTCTACTTTGCACAAACTACATCGCCTACGCCACTCATGAATGTGATCAGCGATATCTATGGCTGAGGTTTGTTTGAATTTAGAAAGTAGTTCTAGACCATTGTCGTGGTGGATTGGTAATTGGAAGAAGGTCAAGAATGCTTTGGCCAAGAACTCAAAAGTCATGTGGGACCCTGATTTTTCTTCTACATACCATTTGGTTGATGGGCCAGTGAGTGTGCATTGAAATAATCACAGTTTGATGGAATCATCCATAATGCTATTGGAAGAGCACCATAGGTGAAAGGTCATGACATGGTTGGCAGGGTCATCGCATGCCTTTCCTTCAAATTTTGGTATGTCCGAAGGTAGTTTGGTGGGCATGGCAAGCCATGTGGGAGCATGAAATATAAGATCATTTGTGAGTTTTCTTAGATCTGGTATGTTGAGAGAGGCCAAATATGGAATATGTAGTGCAGGGGGAGGATTAGCTCTGGACATGATGTGAGTGTGTTGTGAACCTGACCCTTGAGGGGGGCTAGGTGGGTTGGTGCTTCCCCCTTGAGAGGAATTTGGTCCCCCGCTTCCATGTAAAGGAGAGCGAGTGAACGGATGACCTTGGTAAGTGGACCCAAGTAATGTAAAACCAAGCAAAGATGATCCTAAAATAGTAGCACTCACTGGAGTGTGTGAAGGTGGTGTCGATGAGTGGGCAAGACCAAACACTCCCCCTAAGATAGGAGGGAGGTTTAGCAAGCGTCATGAACGACGGGGGTTATGTGGGTCCCCTATGATGTCCGACTAGCTGTGTGAATGTGTGCAAATGGTGGTGAGAATAATAAAGAAACAAGAGCCTTTGCATTGCAAATGTTGAATTTTACACAATATATATATCCAAATGAAACTGTAATCAGAGGTGCATCATACATAAAATGTTTTGAAAAAGAATCATATATCTGGGTAAGTGGGTTTTTTCCACGTGGGGAATCAAAAAAGAAAACAAATGCTCGTTTCCTAAAATACATAATGTCCTACCTCTCAAATAGCACTGGACCTTCCAATAGTACACAACAGTGGGGTCTGAAGTCACTGGAAGAGAAACTAGTGAAGGATGAAATAATTGGTTATAATGAGGGGTAAAGGGGTCATATCCTGAAAGAGCTGGCGATATTTCCCAATAGCCACACAAAATCCAATCAAGGTGAAATTGCAGCCCACAATTGCCACCTGGGTAGATGTCCTAAAATTTGGTCACTAGGTACCTCGATCAAAGTGTGGCATTTAGATTTTCGGCCTAAGAAATGGGTCACGTGTTGGATCCCGTCCAAGAGGTGGGTGCCTCAAGGGGGAACGCACAGAACAATCAGACCTTGGCCTTCAACCCTTCACGGGTATCTCCCTTCCTTATGGTGTTAGGAGCACTTGTCTTGGGGGATTTGCAGTTCTCTATTTGACAACTTCTATGGTTTTGACAATGTGAGAACTAGATAATGGGGAGTTATTTGGATGCCTATCCCTGAAATCCTACCTAGACTAAAAAAATTCTTTTGGCACCTCCTGTGGAGGAAAACTTAGTGAGTTTTTAGAAAGATTTTAGATGTAGTTGGTTTGGGAGGTTGGGGGTGTAAACCAACCTCGTTGATTTAAAATGGGAGTGGATAGTTTCGTCAAGAAAAGGGTGGGGTGTTTTCGGAATCCCTTTGGAGGAAACTTACTTTGACCTCCGTGTTTCAAGAAGAAGCTATGTGAGTGATAAGTGACTTTTGTGTGTGAGTGAAAGTGTGCCAATTTTTAGTGAATTAGATGTCACCTTGCTACATGTGGACTTCGCTTGGTCCTTACAAGTGTTTGATTACCTAATTAATTAAGTGTCTTTGGTACAACCTTGCATAATTCAAAAGTCCCTAGGAAGCTAGCATGTGGACATGTGGGTCTGTTACTATCCCTTTAACTCCCTATTGTGATGTAATCTAAGAAAAGATTTGAAAATATCCTAGATTGATCATGTGGGCATGTATGGGCCCGTTACAAAACCTTTAAACGTCCCTAGTGATTTGATCTAAGAAAGAAAATTTCAAAACTATCATATCTTTGTAGCATGTGGGCATGTATGGGCCCATTACAATATTAAGATGTGTTTGAAAAAGTAAACTAAGAGGAGTCCCAAGAAGGATTGTTGTCCTCTCCTGAAGGTTTTAATGTTTTTAAGGGAGATGAAATCGTTTCACAATCTTTTTCTGATTCTCAAGACCGCTTGGAGGCGCGAGAAAATAACATACTAAGCGATTATTTTTCAACTTCTAGTCCCAATGTAAGTTAAATGTGATTAAAAATTATTTCCAACTTATCTTGTGAGTCAAAACAAGCCATCCATGTGGCGAAAAATGAAAGCAAAGAGAGGAAATTGATTTTAACCTCCTAAGTGCCTATGTGTTTTTGAGTAACCCCTTTATATGATGAGGGGACTAAGTGTGGTGCAGCTTTAAAACATGCTTGAAATCATTTTTAAGAAAGAAAATGGCCTTCCCCGCATCTCAACAACTTTACAATGTGAATTTTTGCACAAATCCGCAGGTCTCAGTGGAGACAAAGGCGCACAAAGCACATGTGCGCGAACAAAGAAAAGTCAATAAGCGCATGTGCGCAGAAAAGAGTTGTGATTTAAGCGCATGTGCACATGATGCGCGTCTGTGGGCCTAAAAACCCACGCATATGTGACACACAGCCAAGAATGAAAAATCTAGATGGATTTCTCTCAATTCAACTTGGAATTGACTAATTGGCAGGTCGGCCTAGGCTGATTAGTGCACCTGCAAGTTAAACAAACTAAAAGAAGAGCAAGAAAAACCCAAATGGGGTAGGAAATTGATACCTTTCCCCAGTGGAGTCGCCAATATGTTGCACCTCTTTCATCACCTTAGTGAGCAAAATAGAGGTGCTTGCAAGCTCAGTTGGGTTTGCTGAGCAGGACAACTACAAAGAAAAGAGTTAGAAAAAGAGATAGAAAACAACAACTAAGAATTAAACTAAGAAATGAAATAACAACTAAATTTATGAGCATAGGGACATAGAGACAAAAAGAACAATGAGACCCATGTCACCAATGATAAGGCTGATACTAGTGAAAGAAAACACCGAGAAGCAAAGGGACTATGAGTCCCTTCTTCCTCCAAAGGAGGGCTCTTGGACCCCCACAAGTAAGCTCTTCTTACAACAAATAAAAATGAAAAATGGTGAAAGAACTCTTTTCTAATCCACTCAAGGGGTGATATGGATTTCCAATGCAATGGTGCAAATATACTCTTGGAAAGGATAGAGTCCTCAAGAGAATAATGGCAGCATAACTTTTCTTTGAATTCCTTGAAAAATGAAATGTATCCATGGCCTTTTTATAGCATTCCTTTGAGCTATTGTTCAACTAGTTTGTAGTGTGTAAAGAGGCTAATTAAGGCATTTCTAGGTCTTTGACCAGCCATCCAGTCGAATCCAGTCCAGATTTGAGTGTCAA
>ML783192.1:119871-132627 GCA_009831015.1 Picea engelmannii | reverse complement strand
TCGCTGCATCTCATTTCTCTGTCTGCCACACTGCCTTTCTGCACACATGACTTGCATTGTCTATTCTTCTGTGTTTTATCCTTTGTGCGCCATGTCCATTCACTACACAATTCCTCTTCTCTCACATTCAGTTGTTGCACTCTCCTCCTTCTTTACGCATGAATCACCTCCAACAATAGCAACTACAACAACTCCACAGCAACAGCAACCCCAGCTCTTCTCTGTACCGTGTACTTATAGCTTCTGTGCACCTTGTGCATGCAATGTGTGTAATACCTCTGCATACTCACACCGCGTCGATATCCTCCACCTCTCGAGTGCTCTGCCTAATCATCATGGTAACTCTTCAGCTTCTCTGGCGGTTTTCCCACGTGTTCAGCATCACTAGGTGTTATGCTGAGATTCCTCAGCCTCTCTAGCAGTTGAGACTCTTCGTCTTCTCTGTGATAGTCGAGCTCATCCTTTTTATTTCAGTTACAGGCTCCAATGCCCATCCAGCTATCAATTTCCTTCATGAACATATTCATCCCTCTTGAATATTCCCGGAAGCTCTTCACCTTCTCTGTCAATCATCCCCAAGTGTCTTCGAGTCCTCTGGCTGAAACCATCAGTGGTTTCTGGCAGTTATACTATGTCGTGCTACAGTAGCCCTCCGATCTTGTTCAAATTCACCTGCATTTTTGGATTGATTCCATGGGATCTTGCATTTATTTTGGCATTTCGTCATTCGTCAATTCGGCATTCGTGTGACAATGTGTCTCAACATCCCCAGTCACGATCCCCAAAATGGAGCTTGGTTTCTCTAGCTCTTTCCTCCATCTCTCGCTGATGTGACCAAGGGCTGTGACCACAGCCTTATGCATAAGGCGCTTTCGCAATTTTTCATTTCATGAGTCTGGAGATGAGACATCTCGACTCTCCAAGTCGCGATCCCCGATACCCCGAAATGGTGTGGGATCAACGGTCCCTATCAACACTTGATCTGACGGTTCAGATCATTTCGCGATTTCTCATATCGCGATTTCAACATTCCTGTGGTGAATGTTCTTGTCACTTCCAAATTCTGATCCACGAAACTCCGTAAAGAAGTCGTATCAACGGTCCAGATCACATCTTGATCTGACGGTTGCAATTACGTCGCGATTTCGCATATCGCGATATTGGGTAATATTCTTTAACATCTTGCCCCCAGGAGGGCAATTCAATTGGCAAGTGCCGTGAAAATGAAGTTCCATGAGGTTTCGAGTTCCACTCCCCCCGACTTACAATGTGTGTCGTGTAAGGGGCGTCATGGGCACACCTGGAGGTTATAGTGGTAGCGGTTGGATAACACGGCCACATGTAATGCGAGCACGTGCATAACTAGTTGTTGATTCCTCCAGACATAAAAAAAAAAAAAAATAAATAAAATAATATTCTTTGACATCTTCAACTCTCGATCCGCGAAACTCTGAAATGGACTAAGATCAACGGTCCAAATCAGACCTTAATTCAATGGTTGTGATTACATCGTGATTTCGCAATTCTTGTTGCATTGTTTCTTTTCCTTCTCCATGTCACGATTCGCGAAACTCCAATATGGAGTTGGATCAATGGTCCAGATCTGATCTTGATTCAATGGCTACGATTAAGTTGCGATTTTGCATATCGCGAAATCAGGATTTTTGTGGATGATATTACTTGACATCTCCAACTCTCGATCCCCGAAACTCCGACATGGACTGGAATCAACAGTCCAAATTCAACCTTAATCTGACAGCTGAGATTAAATCGTGATTTTAGATATCACGATTTCGAGAGGTTAGGGAACATCGTTCCTTTGAATCTCCAGTCAGCGAACTGACGATCTATCCCCACGTGTCCTACCTGAAGATGGATGGTCCTCCTTATTTCAGGATTTTGTGAGCCCTCTACTCCTTGCACTTTAAATAATGTGTCGGTTCTCCTCGATCCAACCGTGGTTGGATCCCGCACTTGGATCTAATGCCTGAGATTTGTCCTCCTCTTCAGTGCATTCTTCTTGTCTACATTCAAATCTGACGACCATCGAGAATTTAGGATGGGATCCAATGATCACTGACACTTCTCTTCTCGAGCTTACGCATCCTCCTTACTTGGGAGAATTTCTAGGTGTCAAAGGCCTCGACCTTTGATCCACCTGAGATCTTGAGTACGCTATCTCTCTTCATCTTTGGTAGTGAGTTAACCTCATCCCTGGTAGACCTCAACCTTTGATCCGCTTGTGATCCTAAGTACGCTATCTCCCTTGTTTTTCCTTCACTGCATACTATGATCTTGCCATCAATGATAAGCACATACTACCTGTAAATCATGCCAACCATCCTTTGCATTATCTCTTCTGGTCTTATCGAGGTTTCTCTGCAGCGTCTTCCCAAAATACTTCTGGTGCCTGTCTGTTACATTCTTCTTGTACTCAAGCCATCATCACTGTTGTACTTGCCATCAATGAAAAGCATGCACTGCCTGTAAAACATGCCAACAATCTCCCCCTTTAGCATAGATGGCAACAAAGGCACCCAGATTATTTTATCCCCCTTTGACATCAATGTCAAAGAAAACACGCTCCCCCTGAGCTGTTGGAGTATGTTTAGGAGGTATCAAATATTCAACCAATGGACTCTCTCATTTGAGGCCTACAGAATATTTGTATCTAAACCAGAGTCTTTTCTTTCTGATTCTTGGACCTGTTCATCTTCATCTTTCGCTGTATCCTCTATGGAAAACTCAAAATTTCTCACCTCTCTTACTAGGAATCCTTCATCAACCTTTTCTTCTCATGAGTGGATGACTCCCCCTGTCACTGTTATCTCTCTGCTTCTGACTATTTTCCTCCTTTGTTTCTAAAAGGTTAGCTTTCCCTGACAGGGTATTTCCTCTTGTTATCTCTACAGAATGTCATGTAAATCATTTTGTAAAACAAAATGTTGTTGTTGAAGAGTTGTTGTCCTATTGACATACTGCGTAATTGTAGCTCATACTTTTCAAACAACCCTTGGATCTCCCCATTGATTCTCATCGATCTTTATCACTACAATTTTCATTTTTCTTTCATGATGCTTACCATCCAAGGCTTTTATGACCATATTCAATCACAAGAAAAAGTTGCTACAACCACTCTCATACCTTCTTTTCTTTTTCACAGACAGAGGACCTGTATCAGGTTTCTTATGAGGATTGATTTCTTCCTTGTTGTATCCAATACCAGATTTGTCATTTGGTGATCTTTGACTATCCAAGATCTTATCCAGGGTCATGGAGTTGTTTAAGAACTTGCTTTGGGTGTTTTCCTTCTCAACCTTCAAGACTTTTACTTCCATCTTATGACATGGTTCTTCTCCTACTTCATCCATGGGGGAAATTCTAATAGAACATGCTTTTATTGTATCTGAATCTTCTTCTTTACTTGCAGGGGAGGATTCAATTTCAACATCATTAATTTTCCTTATGCCTTTATTCACCACTTGTCTCGAGTTTACATTTACCTTACATTCTTTGGATGTGAACACCTCTTCACTACCTCTGTCACATTTTTTACTTGTATTGAGCAAATTATGTTTCAAATCATCCACAAGTAGAACGCACTGGGCATCTCCTTTGTCATTACTCAAACTCATCATCCCTCTATCCTTGATTTTTCCTGGTTCATCATTTTCAAGGATCACATTTCCTATTTTGCTTTTACTTATGGACAATAGCTTATCCTTGTCTCCAGTCACGTTCTTGGAACATCCATTGTCTATATTCCCAGAGGCCTTTTGTTTTTGAGTTGAAAGTGCTTGACCACATTTTTCACTATCTTTCCTGTTCCATGTGTTGGTCTTTCTATCTAAGAACTTTATCCTTGGATCTACTTTGTAATTCTTGAGATGGCAGTTTGCAGCTTTGTGACCAAAGTTGTGACAGTTATAGCATTCAATATCATTGTTCAATAGGTCAAAGTTATTATTGCAGCATTGTCTACTCATTGACTGTTTATTAATCCTTGACCTCCTTAGTTGCATGTCTCTAGACTTAATTTGTCTATTTGCAATCTGTGATGGTTTGTTACTTTGTTGTATCATTCTTTGTTGTGGCAGATATTTATTCCTTGGAAATCTTAATTGCTCATGTCTAAGACTTAAGGAACAATTTATAGCTTTGTGACCAAAGTTAGAATAGTAGAAACAATATCCATAAAATGATTCTTTGTACCTGGAAAATGGTTGTCTTCTTTGAGTAAATCGATTTCTTTCATGTTGATGATGTATTTGAGCAGGGAGTGCATTATTTCTTTGTTCTACAGATTCATCCTGGCACTTTTTCCTTTACTTGTCCTGGTCAGTTGATTGTCTTCCTTTGTTTCTGCAGGTTTGTTGTTGTCATTGGTTGTCGATTTGACATGGACACTAGCTTTGACAAACTTGATGGGTTATTTGTTTCTTGGCTGACTACTACTTGATCCCTCTTCATAACCCAAACTAGTTTTCAGCTTTGGATTCCTTTGCTGATTCAGAATGGTGGCTAATCCTTCTAAGGCTTTGATACTTGACATATTCTGATGATACAAGGCTTGAAACTTCTCCATCTCTTTCCTAGTTTTCACTACTTCTTCTTTCAGGGCTTCCTATCTTGCCCTCTTTTTTGATAGTTGATGTTTTAGAATATCCTCGATTTTATTTGCCTCTTCTAATTTCACTTTTAGCAGGGCAAGGTCTTCATCAGGCTATTTATTGTCTTTCTCGAACTATTTCAACAATTGGTTTTGCTTTCTGTTCTTAATTCTGAGTCTGTCAATCTCTTTCAGTGCACTGATCAGTTCTCCTTCCATATCAACCACAGCTTCTTCATCATTATCATCACTTCCTGTGCTTTCATTATCATAATCCTCTTTGGCCATAAGCATGAAGTCATTTACCTTATCTTCACAGTAAGACTCAGTATCGGTTTCTTCTGAGGAGTCATCATTGTTTACACATAAACTTTTCTTTTTATCAAATCTCCTGGATTTGTTCTTCTCTTCACCTTCATAGTTATGATCGTGTTTCTCGTGTGGACATTTATTTGCAAAATGACCTATCTTACTACAGTTGAAACATTTGAAGGGCAGCTTACCTTGGTACTTTTTAGCCTTTGAAGGCCGGGCCAAGGCAAGGAATGCGAGAAAAAGGGAGGTCCCACTTTGACTGTATTCAAAAATAAAGCTCAGATTCATAATCTCAGTAACTAGCTGTCGGAGTAGAGGACTGTCCTAGCCGTGGGAGATGAAGCAAATTTTTCTTCAATTTCATCAGGCTCAGAATCTTCATTCTTATCTGCTTTAAATGATGCTTCTCTAGAGGTGGGTTTATCTGTAACTATCCTCATCTCATATGCAGTCAACATTCTTAGAAGTTGATCAAAAGACAAAGTCTTTATATCATTAAGTTCTTCTATAGCTAAGACCTTTGGGTTGAACTTATCTAGCAAAGATCTCAAAATTTTCTGAACTAAAGAGGGTTCCTCAATTTTTTCACCAAGTGCTTTCATTGCATTTACTAGTTCTTCAAATCTCAGAAAATAATTCCCAATGGTTTCATCTTCTTTCATCTGTAGCTTTTCAAACTGTACTCTGTAGGTTTGAAGCTTGGCATCTTTCACCTTCTCATTACCTTCATAACTGTTAATGAGTTTGTCCCACATTTCCTTAGCAGTTTGAAGATGCATCACCTTCACAAACTCAGATTCTGCAAGTCCATTCAAGATAGCGTTCATTCCCTTAGCATTAAAGCTAAATTCTAACTTATCATCTTTGGAAGCTAGCACAACAGGCTTTATGTATCCAGTCTCTACTACATCCCAGACATCAGCTCCTAAGGCCATTAGGTATGTTCTCATTCTAACCTTCCAGAAGAAAAAATTTGTTCCATCAAATAGAGGAGGCCTAGTGACTGAAGCCCCTTCATGGTTTGTCATGTTTAAGCTCTAGGATTTACCCTTAGATAAAAAGGGGGCCTGCTCTGATACCAATTGTTGGACAACTGAGAGGGGGGGTGAATCAGTTGTTACTGTGCTTAAACAATTATGGTTCTTTTAAACTCTTTGCAGAAGCACTGAATGATGATCACAATAATGCAGAGAAATAAACTAATGGCACATTCAGCATTAGTCACATATATGAGAAACACAGAGACAGATATTTCCCGAGGAAACCCATATAGGGTAAAAACCTCTTTTTCTTTATATGATAAGTAATAGTTAAATTATTGACATTATCATACATATGAGCACCAACTCATAATGAGGCTACAAACTCTGTTTTCCAAGCTGCAACTTGTTGAGAGCACCAAATCTTTGTTTTCTCTAGCACCCACTAGAAGGAAGCACCAACTCTCTGGTTTCTCTAGCACCAACTAGAAGGAAGCACCAACTGCCTGAGTGTTTCCATCACCAACTGGTTGGAAGCACCAACTTCCAATCATAAAGGCACCAACTTGTATAATAGAGAACAAGAGTTCTCCCTTGCACCACCCTGCCACCCTGGTTTCTCTAGTTGCAACCAGATGGAAGGTACAACTCCTTGTGTTCAAGCACCCACTTGAAACTCTGAGGACAACCACTTGAAACTCTGAGGCCAACAATCCTCCCTAGCACCTCCCAACCACCCTGAAATATACATATTTTCTACTGAAACTTATTACAGTGATATAATGTTCAACAATTTCTTACCAGACTCATCACTGTTCTGCTGCATCTCGTTGCTCTGTCTGTCACACTGCCTTTCTGCACACATGACTTGCATTGTCAGTTCTTCTGCATTTTATCCTCTGTGCGCCATGTCCATTCACTGCACAGTTCCTCTTCTCTCCCATTCAGCTACTACACTCTCCTCCTTCTTTGTGCATGAATCACCTCCAACAACAGCAACCACAACAACTCCACAACAACATCAACCCCATCTCTTCTTTGTACCATGTACTTATAGATTTTGTGCACCTTGTGCATGCAATGTCTTCAATACCTCTGCATACTCACACCACGTTGATATCCTCCACCTCTCGAGTGCTATGCCTAGTCATCATGGTAACTCTTCAGCTTCTCTAGCAGTTTTCCCATGCATTCAGCATCACTGGGTGTTATGCTGAGATTCCTCAGCCTCTTTGGTAGTTGAGACTCTTCGTCGTCTCTGTGACAGTCGAGCTCATCCTTTCTATTTCAGTTACAGGCTCCAATGCCCATCCAGCTGTCAATCGCCTTCACGAACATCTTCATCCCTCTTGAATATTCCCAGAAGCTCTTCACCTTCTCTGTCAATCATCCCCAAGTGTCTTCGAGTCCTCTGGCTGAAACCATCAGTGGTTTCTGGCAGTGATACTATGTCATGCTACAGTAGCCCTCCAATCTTGTTCAAATTCACCTACACTGTTGGATTGATTCCATGGGATCTTTCATTTATTTCGGCAGTTTGGCATTTGGAAATTCGGCATTCGTGTGACCATGTGTCTCAACATCCCCAGTCGCGATCCCCGAAACGGAGCTTGGTTTCTCTAGCTCTTTCCTCCATCTCTCACTGATGTGACCAAGGGCTATGACCACAGCCTTATGCATAAGACATTTTCACGATTTCACATTTCATGAGTCTGGAGATGAGACATCTCAACTCTCCAAGTCGTGATCCCCGATACCCCAAAATGGTGTGGGATCAACGGTCCCTATCAACACTTGATCTGACGGTTCAGATCATTTCACGATTTTTCATATCGTGATTTCAACATTCCTGTGGTGAATGTTCTTGTCACATCCAAATCCCGATCCATGAAACTCTGTAAAGAAGTCGTATCAATGGTCCAGATCACATCTTGATCTGACGGTTGCAATTACGTCGCGATTTCTCATATCGCGATATCGAGTAATATTCTTTAACATCTTCAACTCTCGATCCGTGAAACTCTAAAATGGACTGAGATCAATGGTCTAGATCAGACCTTGATTCAATGGATGCGATTACATCGCGATTTCGCAATTCTTGTTGCATTGTTTCTTTTCCCTCTCCATGTCGTGATTCGTGAAACTCCGATATGGAGTTGGATCAACGGTCCAAATCTGATCTTGATTCAATGGCTGCGATTAAGTCACGATTTTGCATATCGCAAAATTGGGATTTTTGTGGATGATATTACTTGACATCTCCAACTCTCGATCCCCAAAACTCCGACATGAACCGGAATCAACAGTCCAGATTCAACCTTAATCTGATGGCTGAGATTAAATCATGATTTCAAATATCACGATTTCTAGAGGTTAGGGAACATCGTTCCTTTGACTCTCTAGTCAGCGAACTGATGATCTATCCCCACGTGTCCTTCCTGAAGATGGACGGTCCTTCTTATTTCGAGATTTTGTGAGCCCTATACTCCTTTCACTTTAAATAACGTGCAGGTTCTCCTCGATCCAACCATGGTCGGATCCCGCACTTGGATCTAACGCCTGAGATCTGTCCTCCTCTTCAACGTGCTCTTCTTGTCTACATTCAAATCTAACGGCCATCAGGAATTCAGCATGGGATCCAATGATCATTGACGCTTCTCCTCCTGAGCTTACGCATCCTCCTTACTTGGGAGAATTTCTAGGTGTCAAAGGCCTCGACCTTTGATCCACCTGAGATCCTGAGTACGCTATCTCTCTTCAACTTTGGTAGTGAGTTAACCTCATCCCTGGTAAGCCTCGACCTTTGATCCACCTATGATCCTAAGTACGTTATCTCCCTTGTTTTGCCTTCACTGCATACTATGATCTTGCCATAAATGATAAGCACATACTACCTGTAAAGCATGCCAACCATCCTTTGCATTATCTCTTCTGGTCTTATCGAGGTTGCTCTACAGCATCTTCCAAAAATACTTCTGGTGCCTTTCTGTTACATTCTTCCTGTACTCAAGCCATCATCACTGTTGTACTTTCCATCAATGACAAGCATGCACTGCCTGTAAAACATGCCAACATACCACACCCACAGCTATACAACATCGGGTGACTTCACCAAGGATGAGATCTTCATGTCAGCCAACAATGTCGATTGTCATATGGCATCCAACCCTTCAAGGATGAGGTATTATGTGATTTTTTCCCACTAGATGTCTGTGATGTTTTCTTTGGCCAACCATATATGTGGAAGCGCCATGTTGTTTATGAGTCTCAACCCCTCAGTGTCATTACTTCTCTAGGGGGTCATCTCTATAGAATACCAGAAGTAGTTCTGACTACCCTTCCACCTAAAAAGTGTCACAACGTAGTATCTCATACTGCAAAATTCAACTTCTTCACAATCTTTTCAAAATGGGAACAGAAAGACACTGCAACCACTACAACTTCGCCCTAAGCACCTTCTATCCAACAGAAGCAGGTCAACAAGATTGCAGCAAAGAAAAAATATTCCTTCTGCACACCATCCTCTCATGTAGCCCAACTTGTTGAACAGCCTCAGCCTCAACATGTTCATGACAGACTTCCACAAACTGAGCAGCGCGATGTCTCCAGAAAGGCTAGCAGCTCACCAAAATGAAAATTCAGCAAATGCTTTTCCCTCTCCCCCGGAAACTCAATGCAATGGAAACCATTGCTTCCTAAGGAGGGAGGATTGATATATATGGATATTAGTGGCCACCCACCTTTTCCGACTGGCTCAAAATAGTTTTCTGGCAAATTTGGCAAATTACTATTTTTAGTAGTTTTTAACTTCCGAGGCCATTTTGAGGGCCCAAATGAAGGTTATTCAAGATCTAGGTTATCAATGATGGACAATGGTATATTTGAGCCCCCAAAATGAATCTCCTCGATGATACCTTTCCAATGAGCTATCATATGCCTAAAACGAAGATCGTATGCAAAAGTTACGACCCCGAGAAGTTGATGTACTAACCTACCCCAACGGGCCCCGCATGACTTTTGGCACTTCATCTCCTAGAGTTAGGTTTTTGGATGTCTAGGACTTTTTCATTCCTATTTATTGTAAAAATGCCTTCATAGCCTCATTTTAATCATCTTCTTGCGAATGCGAGTAGTCGTCACATCTCTTCTCATAGATAAGTTGCCACCATTCTATCGAGTCTTTCACTCCGTATTTTACAGCCTTTGTACATTTATTTCATTAATAGAAATAGTGTATTACTATATACTTGCGTTTATGGTTGCATCTATGATATATTTATGTTATATTATTGAATATCTATGATATCTCTGTGTATTTCTTTATTATATCTCCGATCTCATTTCATGCCGAAAATAATCTGGATCAATGGTATCAGAACAGGTTGTTCTTGGTCGTTTTTTTCAGTACATGTCCCTGACGAGGTATGAGTATAGCAAGTTGGGTCTCGAGCTTGTCTCTCTTGAGGAAAATCACTCTCGCACACCCAAGAAACCATCAATGGTGGAATAAAAGAAAAATGACGAAGCTAACGATCCTATCAATCTGTTGCTTGAGCAAGCTCTCACGCGACAGAGGAACGAAATGATGGAGAATTTTTCCCACGTCCTTCAATACCTGTCAATAGAAAAAGGCACATCTTCATCAAGCGGCCACTTTGGAGGCACCTTTCCTTTCAAGGTACAAGTTAATTTTGATATTCCTGTATTTGAAGGACAGATAGATGCAGAAGCCCTAGACAAATGGTTAAATTTTCTAAAAGGTTATTTCTCTGTTCACGAATTTTTCGACAAAGAAAATATCACCTTTGCACTCCTTAAATCTCTCCCCCATGTCAAACATTTGTGGGAAACTTATTGGGAGCAGAGTTCCACAAAGGAGTCTGAAATATATGGGGTCGATCCCACTTGGGATTTTTTTTTGGATGTGGTAAAGGAACAGTATTACCCTATTGGAAACTATGAGGACCAGTACATGAGATGGACCACACTGTGGAAAGAGAGGGACCAAGCAGTTCTAGAGTTCACCAATACCTTCCATACCTTGCACACCAAGCTGCGTATCAAAGACTCCAACCGACATTTGGTTCTAAAATTCCATGGGGCTCTACACAGATACATCCAAACTGAAATGGATTTTCTGGACATCTCATCACTCGGTGTTGCCTATCGATATGTTGTTAAAATCGAGCAGAAATTTAAGCACCAGAACAAACGTAATTTTGGTTCTGCAAATCCGCAACAACCAAAATATGACAAAGAAGTCCCTAACAAATAGTCTCTCAAAAAACAGTCCAAGCAACATGAAAAGAAAGGTCACGGGAAGACAAAGGACACCAGAAAATGGTGTGATTTCCACAAAATCCCCTGGCACAACACCGATGAATGTCGCTCAAAACAGTCATCGGTGGCTGAGATCAAAGACAAGGAGATAAACCCTGATTCAGAATATGATTCTGGAAACACTGGTAAAGGACAAATCATTGATGCAGACCCCACTACTATTTTCGCAAACGTAGCAATTCAACCAGAAGAACCAATAGATCCTAAAGAGGGGGAGTGCCTTTTTCATTCACAGACATGGGTGAAGGGCACCCCGCTGCATTTTATTGTTGATTGTAGAAGCTAGAAGAACCTCATCTCAGTAGAGGTCATCAAACAGTTGGGATTGTCGACAACATTGCACCCGCAGCCATACAACATCGGGTGGCTTCACAAAGGATGAGATCTTCGTGTCATCCAGCAATGTCGATTGTCATATGGCATCCAATCCTTCAAGGATGAGGTATTATGTGATGTTTCCCCACTAGATGTTTGTGATGTTCTCGTGGGCCAACCATATATGTGGAAGCGCCACGTTGTTTATGAGTCTCAACCCCGCAGTTTCATTGTTTCTCTAGGGGGTCATCTCTAAAGAATACCAGAGGTAGTTCCGACTACTATTCCGCCTAAAAAGTGTTGCAAGGTAGTATCTCATACTACAAAATTCATCTTCTTCACAATCTATTCATAATGGGAACAGAAGGACACTGCAACCACTACTGTATATTTGATATATTTTTGTTATATTATTGAATATCTACAATATCTCTATGCATTTCTTTATTATATCTCTGATCTCATTTCATGCCGAAAATAATTCGGATCAGTGGTATCAGAGCATGTTGTTCTTGGTCATTTTTTTCATTCCATGTCCCCGACAAGGTCTGAGTATAGAAAGTTGGGTCTGAGGTTGTCTCTCTTGAGGAAAATTCCTCTCGCACACCCAAGAAACCCTCAATGGCGAAAGAAAAGAAAAACGATGGAGCAGATGATCCTAACAGTCTAGTTCTTAAGTAAGCTCTCACGCGACAGAGGGACAAAATGATGGAGAATTTTTACCACATCCTTCAACACCTACCGATAGCAATAGGCGCATCTTCATCAAGCGACCACTTTGGAGGCACCTCACCTTTCAAGGTACAACTTAATTTTGATATTCCTGTATTTTAAGGACAGATAGATGCAAAATCCCTAGACAAATGGTTAAATCTGCTAGAAGGTTAATTCTCTGTTCACAAATTTTTTGACAAAGAAAATATCACCTTCTAAATCCTTAAAGCTCTCCCCCATGTCAAACATTGGTGGGAAACTTATTAGGAGCAGAGTTACATAGAGTAGTCTGAAATATATGGGTTCGATCCCACTTGGGATGGTTTTGTGGATGCGGTAAAGGAACAATATTACCCTATTGGCAACTATGAGGAAAAGTACATGAGATGGACCACACTGCAGCAAGAGAGGGGCCAAGAAGTTTTGGAGTTCACCAATACCTTCCATACCTTGGGCACCAAGATGGGTATCAAAGACTCTGAA
>ML783192.1:91803-113413 GCA_009831015.1 Picea engelmannii | reverse complement strand
GTGAACAGGAGAGGATCCCTTCCATAATAGGATCCATTGTATGGTGTTTCCCTACCTCAAGGGTTTGGTAATAATAAAGTGTGGTTTCTTCTATCTTGCTTTGTGGATCTATTGTGTATTTAGTATTTGTGGTGATTATATTTGCAGATCTATCTTGGTTCTTAACACCTCTGTACATTTATTTCATTAATAGAAATCATGTATTATTGTATATCTGTTTTTATGGTTTCATCTCTGATATATTTCTGTTATATTATTGAATATCTGTGATATCTCTGTGCATTTATTTATTATATCTTCGATCTCATTTCGTGCCAAAAATAATCTGGATCAGTGGTATCAGAGCAGGTTGTTCTTGGTCATTTTTTTCAATGCATGTCCCCGACGAGGTCTGAGTATAGCAAGTTGGGTCTCGATCTTGTCTCTCTTGAGGACAATCGCTCTCACACACCTAAGAAACACTCAATGGCAGAACAAAAGAAAAACAATGGAGCAAACGATCATATCAGTCTATTGCTTGAGCAAGCTCTCACGCGACAGAGGGACGAAATGATGGAGAATTTTTCCCACATCCTTCAATGCCTGCCAATAGAAACAAGTTCATATTCATCAAGCAACCACTTTGGAGGCACCTCGCCTTTCAAGGTGCAAGTTAATTTTGATATTCCTGTATTTTAAGGACAGATAGATGCAGAAGCCCTAGACAAATGGTTAAATCATCTAGAAGGTTATTTCTTTGTTTACAAAATTTTCGACGAAGAAAAGATCAGCTTCACACTCCTTAAAGTTCTCCCCCATGTCAAACATTGGTGGGAAACTTATTGCGAGTAGAGTTCCATAGAGGAGTCTGAAATATATGGGGTCGAACCCACTTGGTATTTTTTTGTGGATGCGGTAAAGGAATAATATTACCCTATTGGCAACTATGATGACCAGTACATGAGATGGACCACACTGGGGAAAGAGAGGGGCCAAGCAGTTCTCGAGATCACCAATACCTTCCATACCTTGCGTACCAAGCTGGGTATCAAAGACTCTGAATGACATTTGGTTCTGAAATACCATGGGGCTCTACACAGATACATCCAAACTTGAATGGATGTTCTGGACATCTCATCACTCGGTGATGCCTATCGATATGTTGTTAAAATCAAGCAAAAATTTAAGCACTAGAACAAATGGGATTTTGGTTCTGCAAATCCGCAACAACCAAAGTATGACAAAAACATCCCTAACAAACAGTTTCCCGAAAACCATTCCAAGTCACATGAAAAGAAGGGTCACATGAAGACAAAGAAGGACACCAGAAAATGGTGCAATTTCAACAAAAGCCCCTGGCACAACACCGATAAATGTCGCAAAAAATAGTCATTGGTGGCCGAGATCAAAGACAAGGAGTCGAACCCTGATTCTGAATCTGATTCTAAAAATACTGGTAAAGAATAGATCATTGACATAGACCCCATTGTTATTGTCGCGACCGTAGCAATTCAACCAGAAGAACCAATAGATCCTGAAGAGGGGGAGCAACTTTTTCATTCATAAATGTGGGTGAAAGGGACCCTGCTACATTTTATTGTTGATAGTGGAAGCCAGAAGAACCTCATCTCAGTAGAGGTCATCAAACAGTTGGGATTGTCGACAACACCACACCTGCAACCATACAACATTGGGTGGCTTCGCCAAGGATGAGATCTTCATGTCAGCCAGCAATGTCAATTGTCATATGGCATCCAACCCTTCAAGGATGAGGTATTATGTGATGTTGCCCCACTAGATGTCTATGATGTTCTCTTGGACCAACCATATATGTGGAAGCACCACATTGTTTATGAGTCTCGACCCCGCAGTGTCATTGTTTCTATAGGGGGTCATCTCTACAGAATACCAGAGGTAGTTCTAACTATTTTTCCACCTAAAAATTGTCTCAAGGTAGTATCTCATACTGAAATTTTCAGCTTCTTCATAATCTGTTCAAAATGGGAACATAAGGAAACTGCAACCACTACAGCTTCGCCACAAGCACCTTCTATCCAAGAGAAGCAGGTCGAAAAGTTTGCAACAAAGAAAAAATATTCCTTCTTCACAGCGTCCTCTCATGTATCCCAACTTGTTGAATAGTCTCAGCCTTAACAGGTTCATGACAGACTTCCACAAACTGAGCAGCGCGACGTCTCCAAAAAGGCAAGCAGCTCACCAAAATGCAGATTCAGCAAACGTTTTTCCCTCTCCCCCGAGAACTCAACGCAATGGAGACCATTGCTTCCTACGGAGGGAGGATTTATCTAGGTGGATATCAGTGGCCACCCACCTTTTTTGACTGGCTCAAAACAGTTTTTTGGCAAATTTGGCAATTTACTATTTTTAGCAGTTTTTAACTTCCGAGGCCATTTTGAGGGCCCAAATGAAGGTTTTTCAAGATCGAGGTTTTCAATGATAGTAAAAGGAATCATTGAGCCCCTAAAATTAATCTCCTCGATGATACCTTTCCAATGAGCTATCATACTCTTAAAACGAAGATCGTATACAAAAGTTATGATCCCGGGAAGTTGATGTACTAACTTACCCAAACGGGGCCCACATGACTTTTAGCACTTCATCTCCTAGGCTTAGGTTTTTGGATGTCTAGGACTTTTGGAATTCATGTTTATTGTAAAAAGGCCTTTAGAGCCTCATTGTAATCATCTTCTTGTGAATGTGAGTAGTTGTCACATCTCTTCTCAGACATAAGCTGCCACCATTCTATCGAGTCTTTCACTCTGTATTTTACAGCCTCTGTACATTTATTTCATTAATAGAAATCGTGTATTACTGTATATCTATGTTTATGGTTGCATCTCTGATATATTCATGTTATATTATTGAATATCTATGATATCTCTGTGCATTTCTTTATTATATCTCCGATCTCATTTCGTGTCGAAAATAATCTGGATCAATGGTATCAGAGAAGGATGTTCTTGGTCGTTTTTTCAATGCATGTCCCTGACGAGGTTTGAGTATAGTAAGTTGGGTTTTGATATTGTCTCTCTTGAGGAAAATCTCTCTCGCACACCCAAGAAACCCTCAATGGTGGAATAAAATAAAAATGACGGAGCAAACGATCCTATCAGTCTGTTGCTTGAGCAAGCTCTCACGTGACAGAGGGACGAACTGATAGAGATTTTTTTCCAACAGGCGCATCTTCATCAAGCAGCCACTTTGGAGGCACCTCGCCTTTCAAGGTATAAGTTAATTTTGATATTCCTGTATTTGAAGGATAGATATATGCAAAATCCCTAGAAAAATGGTTAAATCTACTAGAAGGTTATTTCTCTGTTCACAAATTTTTCAACAAAGAAAATATCACCTTCGCACTCCTTAAAGCTCTCCCCCATGTCAAACATTGGTGGAAAACTTATTGGAAGAAAAGTTCCACAGAGAAGTATGAAATATATGGGGTCGATCCCACTTGGGATTTTTTTGTGGATGCGGTAATGGAACAATATTACCCTATTGGCAACTATGAGGACCAGTACATGAGATGGACCACACTACGGCAAGAGAGGGGCCAATCAATTCCGGATTTCACCAATACCTTCCATACCTTGCTCACCAAGTTGGGTATCAAAGACTCTGAACGACATTTGGTTCTGAAATATTGTGGGGCTCTACACAGATACATCCAAACTGAAATGGATTATCTGGACATCTCATCACTCGGTGTTGCCTATCAATATGCTGTTAAAATCGAGAAGAAATTTAAGCACCAGAACAAATGGTATTTTGGTTCTACAAATCCGCAACAACTAAAGTATGACAAAGACATCCCTAAAAAACAGTCTCCCGAAAACCATTCCAAGCCACATGAAAAGAAGGGTCATGGGAAGACAAAGAAGGACACCGGAAAATGGTGCAATTTCCACAAAATCCCCTGGCACAACACCGATGAATGTTGTTCAAAACAGTCATTGGTGGCTGAGATCGAAGACAAGGAGCCAAACCCTGATTTTGAATCTGATTCTGAAAATAACGGTAAAGGACAGATCATTGACGCAGAACCCACTACTATTTTCACGACCACAACAATTCAACCAGAAGAACCAATAGATCCTGAAGAGGGGGAGCACCTTTTTCATGCACAGATGTGGGTGAAGGGGACCCCGCTGCATTTTATTGTTGATAGCGGAAGCCAGAAGAACCTCATCTCAGCAGAGGTCGTCAAACAATTGGGATTGTCGACAACACCACACCTGCAACCATACAACATTGGGTGGCTTCACCAAGGACGAGATCTTCATGTCAGCCAGAAATGTCGATTGTCATATGGCATCCAACTCTTCAAGGATGAGGTATTATGTGATGTTTCCCCACTAGATTTCTGTGATGTTCTCTTGGGCCAACCATATATGTGGAAGTGCCATGTTTTTTATGAGTCTTGACCCCACATTGTCATTGTTTCTCCAGGGGGTCATCTCTATAGAATACCAGAGGTAGTTCTGACTATTGTTCCACCTATAACATGTCGCAAGGTAGTATCTCATACTGCAAAATTCATCTTTTTCACAATCTGATATATTTCTGTTATATTATTGAATATCTGGGATATCTTTGTGCATTTATTTATTATATCTCTGATCTCATTTCGTGTCAAAAATAATCTGAATCATTGCTAATCTTGAAGAAATGAACATGAGACAAGAAAACTTTAGGTAAGATTTCAGAAACTGAGATTATTGTAGAACCCCAGAAAAAATCAGAAAACGTATTGCTACAGATAAAAGAAACCCTGAATAATCATCAACATATCAGTTTATCATAGATCTTCAAAGAAAAAGAATGCCTTCAAGCAAGAATAGGAGACTTCGAATGACTCACCCGGATACCTATGAATGGAAATGGAACTTCGACAGAAGAAGATTTTGAGATTATTAAATTTATTGAGAACAGTGCCCCATTTACCATGCTACTAGGAAAACCTTGGATTGAAAGAGATCAAGCTAGAAGGCAAGAAAAAGAAGAAGTTTAAGAACAGAAGAAGAAAGAGTTAAAGGAATTCATGACTAGAAGGATCGCACACTTGATTGAAGAACAGAAGAACAGATCAAAGCTATTCAACACCAGAGACCCGGATGTCAAAGTTGCAAGAACACTAGAAGACCCACAGAAGATTGAAGTACCTATTCTAGATAAAGAAAAAGGATCACCCTCGAATCTTAGGAAAGAATATCAATAGCGTGAAGTAACTATGCCAAAAGAAGATAAGAATCAGAATGGAAAAAGGCATACTGAGACGAAGCTCACTAAGAAGAAGGCTAGAAAGCTAAGTAAGAAGAGAGCTAAGATCGACAAGTTGCAAAAGGTTCTAGAGGGAACCTCGCAGAAGAAAAATTTGCAAACTTGGAGCTTCGTCGGGATATCAGAACAATGACACATGGCACTTCTCCATGACGAAGCAATATAGACATTGGGGACATTATAATCATTAGACCAATTCTCTGAAAGGGTAGAAAGACATTTATGGACAAACAACTCACCATCCGATCATTGGGACTATGCCATAACAGACATAACAGAATTAATGAAGGATTCATACCCATTGAAAGTGATCTTTTGCCAAGTTACCTATTTATCTCATCGTGCCATGCACCGAGAACACTTTTTCCAACTGAGAGTTTGAGCCCACAGACTAAGTTGATTTTGCATAGTGATCATTGCACTCTCACTATTTATTCTATTGCAATATCTAAGCTACTCCCCGAACCTGAGATTGTTAACCCTGAGTGTGTATGTCGAACGAGTTGAGCACTGCAGAAAACGTTGTTGAAGAAGTTTTGATCGACCTCATGACTAAAAGACTCATGTTGATGTCTACAAGTGTACAAGCATCATCGACGAGAGGACTTCCAGCCTCTCCATCCACTTCTTGCGGAGTCAAACCATCCCAGCCATCAGATGAAAAGAAAACCAAGCACAGGGATGATCTAGAAAATGCCAAATTGATCCCGACCATATTACTCACCTATATACCACCTCTGAGCAGAGAAGTAAATCGAGACAATGTGCCCAAAGATTTTGAATGCACCTTGTTTATGGCGTACCTCCCGAAGGGGATACGCGTAGTTCGAACAGATCAAGATAAAATTACAGCGTTGAAGTTTAGTGACTTCAACCTTGGAGATTGCAAATTCTATAACATGCTTGCCCCATATAAGTACCTGACCAGAAATAAGGGGAATAATTCGAAGATAATCCCCTAGTCGTGGACTATGAACCTCACGCAGTCCACCCTACTGAACATCATGAAGATTCCCCACTTTGGTAGACACCAGGAAGTCAATGTCTGTGTCAAGTTGTTTCTTTCTTATTACCATGGCATCTATTTGTGGCTAAACCATTGTGTAATATTTTATATGATGCTTATCAATCAGATCGCAGGGTTGAGTATGCAAGGACTTGATCCACAAGAGTTTTACCCTAGAAAATCCATGGATCGCGCTCTAGCACAAAATATCAAGGACACTTATGGCGATGTCGAGAAGGGAACGTGAGGCTACAAGGTAGCTTTTATCAAGAGTGACACAGTGTGCCTTTCCTATCAGTTGATTGTAGGGAAGTTAGTAATAAATAATCGACCTACCCAAGTCACTGGTTTTGTATTCGACCTGGAAAGGAAGTGCGTGGAAGGCCTTCAAATGAACTGGGCGAAATACTTGGTGAACCAGTTGGAACTCGACTGCAGGGAAGCACAGGGTCAAGGATATGAATTTCATTTCAGCTGGCTCTTGATCATTATATATTTTATTGCCTGGGAGATGTCAGAAGGTGCGACCTTCTCGAACATAAAGCCATTTGAATCGATGGTCGCGAAGTTCAGTACACTATGGCATTCAAGTGACATGAACAAACAGTGGCAGTCAAATGTTGTTTTTCATACCTACTACAATCAGCTGAAGATAGCCATACATTCTGAGCCTCACATGACTACGAACACTCTACACCGATTCATGTCATTGATGAAGTTCAGCACAGATCGACATTTTATTTACATCACAGCGCATGCCGACGAACAAAAGAAACAGATTCAATCCTACTACAAGCTGATGGTGGAGGACTTGGAGGAGATCACTAAGGACTAGTCAACGGACCTCCTTATTCCAGCAAATCCTGCGGAGATATCCGACATCGTTAGCCCAGAAACAGTGCAGGATAAACCTGGACCTAGCATGACAAAGAATACTGAAGAGGTCCAAGGATTAGATAGGGAATCCGTGAAAAGTTCTTCCATATCACCAGAGAAAGGAGGTGATGGTGAATATTTATATGACAAATAAGTCGAACAGAATCAAGGAGACGAGGTTGATCCCCTGAAGAAGAGGAAAGGTTCTCCTCTGAAACCTTCCTCCCAAAATAAATCAAAGACCACCATGACCAAGATGCAAACTGTCCTCACCTCTGATGACTTTGACTTCCTCATAGCAGTCCTACAAGATGCTTCACTAGAAATAGAAGAGAAACAAGAAGCAAAGCAAGAGGAGATGTATGATCGAATTGAGACTAAACTCTGAGGGGTATAGTAGGCCTTACAGTCTAGCTGCACAGTCTCCACTATGCCGGGAGAACCAGAATTAGGAGATGATCCAACCCAACTCCACCGCCTAGCTGATACATTCGAAGCTCGCCTTTGACAAGCATAGGAAGAAATAGAGCAATCCACCCAGGCTTTGACACAAGTACAAGGAGTAGTCGTAGGGAAACGCAGTGATGTAGAACAGGAAAATCTTGCTCTCCAAACAAAGTTTGATGAAGAAAAATCACAGCTACAGCAAGAAAAGGAACATTTGATCGCAGAGAAACATGAAGTAAAAGAAGCGGTCAATAGAGCACTTCTCTCTGTGACAGTCTTAGAAATCAAGGCAGAAGACCGAGTTACACAGCAGGTGAACCAACTCGCAGAAGCCACCTAGCAGCTAGAGAAATGCATCGTATTTGGAGCTACGCATTGTACCTGAGACCCCACAAGATGTAAGAGACCAAAGAGAAAAACCACCCGGAGTGAAGTTGAAAGGATAAAGGCTCTTACCTTGGAATGTAAGCAACTCACTGACCGCAGTGCCCAGACCTATTAACAACTCATGGAGAACCCAGAACTGAAGGCACTGGAGTCACAGCTCCAAGAGGTGAAGTATCGAGCCGAAAAGATGCAGGCATAGTTGAAGCCCCTGACAGTTGTGGAAAGAATGAAGTGCTCCCAAGAGCAGTGGACTACCCAGCAGTAGATCCACACTATCCATAATAGATTTATGGAGGTAAATCAGAAAATCCAACCTGTACAAGAAAAGTCTTACCAATTGTTTACAGAGGTAGAAGGCCAAGGAGCATAGCTAGAGTAGGTTGTCAGTACAGTTGAACAACGTCTAGAAGGACCTGTCAACGATGTAGTCATCCAAGAGTTCATTGAACAAGAGGTCGTAGCACAGCAACAAGTCAAAGTAGCTCGATCCAAGCTCGAGGCATTTGAGGCAGAACTAGTCAGACCAAAGTGACTCAGGACGAGTCACAGGTGAGTGTCGGTGGCCTATTAGCGCTTGACCAAGTTTTGAGAGATCCTTGGTCAAGTTTGACCTATTTTGGGACTTTGACAGCCTATCGAAGATGGAGCACAAGACGAAGCAGAGATCGCGGGATCTCGGCCCCTTTTTGGGTCCTTTTTGGGATTTGGGATTATGTAACGGGTATGGGATGTCATCCCATGGGTTTACCCATGTTTAGGCATATTTTGTAAAGTATAAATAAGTATCTAGATGACATAAGTAGCAGGGTCAATAAGCTAAGTGCTAAGTGCAAGTATGGTTTGTAGATGTTCTATGCACATTGTGAGAAACTTGTAGAGCTAAGTGCAAGTGGTTGTAACAGACTATGAAGGGCTTTGTGATGTAACGCAAGGAATAAGGATCTAGCAAGCTACATAGATCTTTTGTCCTATGCGGAGTAGGGTTTTGAGGCTCTGTGCATGTAACCTATTGAAGAAGCTAATAAAGAAGAAGAGTTGGTGGACGTATCCCTAGGGTGGGGGTGAACCACGTATATGTTGTGTTTCTCTGCTTGGTGTGATGTGTTGGTGTATTTATGTGTTATTTTCTAAGTGCTTGATATATATAAATAGATAGATCTGTTTATGATTTATGCTTATGATGAATCTGGATGCTAGATATTACATAGGTGAATGTGCTTAGTGCTTGAATCTACTAGATCTGATCCATTTATTTATGCTAAGTTCTTAAATACATTAGATCAAGGTGAATGTTGTGATGCTATGTTTTCTCTACAAAGTAGATATTGGTTAAATAATGATGAACTAACGGTGTTAAGTTCTCTATTAAGTATTATAATCACATATTTTTGTTCCAGCTAAGGTTGCAAACACCTGAGTTTTTCAACCACCCCTGCCTCTACCTCGGGTGAGACTTCATCTGCTTCGCAGGTGTTGCCGAAAGGGTCAGTAGTTAGGGTTTTGTTGGTGCGGTGTTGTAGCATTGAACCATGGGTCTTCCCCTATGCCAACAAGGGGATTCTAAATTTAGAGCATGGAAGACAAGGATTGACCTCATCCTTGTCAAGAATAAAGTGTTGGATATCGTGAAAGGAAATATCATGGAACCACAGTTCGAAGAAGGAAAAGAGAAGGAACCTCAGAATGTTGCAGTCATGGAGAAGTTCAAAGACAATGACATCAATGCCATGAGTATCATAGTGGACTCTATAAAAGACCACTTGATACCATATATCTCCCATCTTGACTCATCTAAGAAGATGTATGATGCCCTAACAAACCTCTTCTCAGTTAGAAACATTGGACAAGTAATGAGTCTGCAGAATGAGATCCGCAACATGAAAATGAATGATGATAACAACATAACATCATAATTTGTGAGAATCTCTCAGTTAAGATATCAACTACAAGTTATTGAAGAGATCATTTAAGAGAAAGAACTGGTAAATATAGTACTCAATGGTCTTCCCAAGACATGGGATGCATTTGTCGCAAGCATGAACACAAGGAAGGAGTATCCTACATTTGAAGAACTTTGGACCTATTGTGCACAAGAAGAATCAAGGATCAGTGCAAAAGAAAAACCCCAAAATAAATACGATGATCAATCTTTCACAGCAAGGTTCAAGAATTTCAGGAATAAAAGGAAGTTTGGCTCTAGGAAGAAATCAAATCAAGAGAAAGATATGTCAAAAATACAATGCTTCAACTGTCGAAAATTTGGTCACTATAAAAATCATTGTCCCGAGCTAAAGAAAAGGAAGGAAACACACGAAGCAACAGTTTTTCGAAGAAAAGGAACCCTCAAATAAGACCAAACAAAATAAAACAGACTTCTTCTTCTAAGACAAGGTAACAATACTCTTCATAGTTCTTGTACATACCATGTTTACATAGTCTCTGTACATATCTTGCATATCTATTTCTTAGAAGATAATATGTTCAAAGACAAACCATATCTATGGAAGAACGAAAAGATAAGGATTTCTATCACGATGACTACAAGTCGGGCAATACACATGAGAGGGTGAAGTACATCAACAACCCCTGGTAACAATTCATGTGGAAGTTATTACATAAGCAACAACTGCAAGATAAGCTGAAATAAGAATCAAACTTAAAGAAACCTATAAGAAGTAAATACAGAAAGAAGTCAACAATCAAAAGGAAATTGGAAAAAGACTTATGACACTTTGAAGAAGGCAATAAGGATGCAAATGGAAGTGTGGGCTCTCTTAGTCAAAGGGAGTTGATTGAAAAATTCCAAAAGAAGAGCATGCATTCATGCATGAAGCAAGGATTAGGAGGAAGATAATCCTAAATAATATGATCTATTGAAGATGATGAAATATCTATCCATGGTAGAAACCATGAAAAGATGCACGTGTTCAAGTGTGACTTTAGAAGAAGTCTTATTTGAAAAGAAGCCTTAAAGTATCCCTGGTTTTCCATCCACATCCATGATCCTATGATGAAGGAAAGAAGTTGGAATCTTCAGGGCATGGAATCTATAGAAAAATCCATGGACCCAAGAGCTAAAGAGAAATATGAGGAAGAACATGAAGATTCCAAGAGAGAAAGAAAAACTAGAACAACCAGTCATTATATCAAGAATCACAAGACTACCGGCTTTATTTGAACCCTCTAGAAGCAATCGAGCAAAAGAAATGAAATTTGTGATGAAAAATAGTGTATACAAGACTTATGAATGAAAGCATTGTGAGATCCAGAACTAAAGGTTCCCCCAGATGGAGGGAGAGGACTGTGATGATAGCTTGTTCCAGACATATCCCTATCTGAGACATTATATATCATGCAATATCCATGGGTTGGAGTTTACATCATATGAATGTAAGGACTGTTCTCCTCAACAGAGTAATCAAACAAAGAAGAATATGTAGAGAAACCTCAAGGTTTTGAGGTATACCAAAAAGAGACTCTTATATGCAGATGGAAGAAGACAACTTGGTGGAGAGCCTCCAATGCACAACAGAAGTGTGGTGAAAACCTTCTATAACAGAGATATTGTATCAGAATGGTTGCTTAGAACTCCAGAATGATGGATTGCCTATCCATGACAAGCTCTCATGATGACAAAAGAAGTACCACTTGTATATGTTCCAGTTTGACCCTTCCCACGATGTTGTGAACTAGCAAGAAACAAAAGAGATGAATCTGACTATGATATACTATAATGATCAGAGCTATATGAAGCCTTTAGATAAAAACCAGTGCTCCAAAAAAAACAAAGTACATTGAGATCAAGCATTACATTCTTCATTATAAGGTCCAGAAAGAAGAAGTGGTTCTCAAATATATCTCCACAGATGAGCAGATAACTAGATATTTTGATAAATCCTCTATCCAATATGAAAGAGTTTTCATACACAATAAACAGGTTGGAGCTCGTGGAGACGACTTCCTTATTGAAAGGGAAGAGATGAATCCCAGGTTGGGAGGGAGCATTGATATGTTATTGATTTATGGACAGTCATTTTTCAATTTGAAAAATGGTCCAGGATGAACAATCCCTTTCTAGTTCTAAAAGTGTTTGTGATTTCTGACGGACAGGCATTTTCCAGTTTGGAAAAAAGTCCATATCGAACGGTCATTTTCTAAATGAAAATGGTTCAATGGATTGTTGATGTACCATATACAGTGATTCCCCTTATGTCCAGTGTGGGGGAATGGTCTAGGATAGTCTCTCTTCTTGGCAGTCACTCTCAATAGTGGTCAAGAAGACTGTTCCACCTCGTCGAACAGTCATTCTTTCAAAGCTCATAGTTGTGAGCAGTTTGGAAGAATGGTTCTTTTTGGGGGTTGGTGTAGGACAGTGATTTCCTTAGGAAATGGTCCGGACAATCATTCCCTAGGGAAGATTCATTCTCTCCAAGTTGCACTTTATTTAGTGCCGGAGGAATGGCCCAAATACGTGAATGGTCCAGGTTCATCAATCAAGGATAGGCATTCCCTAGGGCAGAATCATTCTCTCCAAGTTGCACTTTGTTTAATGTCGGAGGAATGGCCCGAATAGGTGAATGGTTCAGGCTCAGAAATCAAGACATTTATTCTTCCTTGCTTGAGAATAATAGTCCAGTATCTCATGACTCATGTTTTACCTTCTCAAGGAAGATTCACTTCCATATCTCACATATGTGAGTGGAAGAATGGCCCAAATGATTCAGTTTATATCATAACATTGTTTTTCTGTGCAGGTTGATATCAGATGATATGATTTCTATGGAGACTGTATGTCTCTGGACAGTAGATGTATGCTATTGTGGTGGATGTGTTCCACTAATTGTGATTGTGTGTCACTGATTAAATAGATGTGTGCTACTTGGTGTGGTAGTGTACCACTAGATTGTATTTGTGTACTACTATGGATAGACACAGTTGTGTTCTATTGAATGACATTGTTTTGATTGCCTTGTAGACTATCAGTAATGTTGAAAATGATTAACAGCTAGTTGGGTGATCAGTGTATTGATGGAAAGAGATTCTCCAGATGGAAAATGGTCCAGAACATCTATTCTTCTAGGATATATTCCTAGATTGGAAGAATGGATTTTGTATCACTCCTTGAAGTGATTAACTTATTCAGCATCATGTCTGATTACTCAGATGGAGTATGGTTTTGAGAGATGATGCAGTTGATGTTGTCAGATGACATTGATAGTGATGATGGTGTTCGTGAACTAATCATGATATAGTTTGTACGACTATGCTACTGATTCAATGGTATGTGTGTGCTCAATACCATTTCCTTCAATACCTCCCTAGATAGGAGGGAGTGTTGATATTATGGTAGCTGCGGGAGGTAGTTACCTCCACCTGTAAACCTGATGAGAATAGAATATTCCAGGAAGCAAGAAGAAACCCTAAGTAATTGATTAAGAACCCTAGAAGACAAGTTGGCTCAAGAGAATGATTTATATTAAGTTATTAATCTCCAAGAGTAGAAGTCATCCCAGCTAAGTGACTTAGAGGACTATAAATAAAGGGTGCTTGAGCTCATTTGTACACGCACATCACAACTATAGTGGTGCACAAGTTTGGAGAAGAGCTGCAATTGCAGCTGCTGCAACTAGTAGATTTTGGTTTTGGCTGGGATTCCCTCTTGGTGATGGTTTGGACTTTTTGCTTGGCGTCTTCTGGTTATTCTTGCCTGGTGTGTTATCCTTGGAGAGAGGTTCTCTATCTTGTTTGGCTATCTAGACTAGGGTTTTCTTCTGGAATGATTCTTTGTCAATGTTAGGTGCTCGGGGGTGGCTTCGTCCTATGGTTGGGTGACAATATTGCTATATTGTCTATGGTTAAACGAGCACATCCATTACTTTCTAACGGGAAGAGTGTTTCATCTATATTATTCTTTCTAAGCTAGGTAGTGCATATTCTATGTTTGTATCTACCTTTTATTCCATGAGAGAGGTTCTAAGAAAATATTATCAAAAACCCACTCTTGAATCCTTTTGTACTACTTCAATTAGAGAGGAAAATAAGCTTGTACAACTTGGAGTGATCAGCACTGCAGGTACCTCCAACAGAGCCTTAGTTTCCCAACAGAAAGATAAACCCAAGTATCCCAAGAAGCAACATCATCGCTACAACAATAAGCAACATAAGGGTCTCAAACCCACTCAGACAACTTCAACTCCTAATGGTGACAAAGGAGAAAAATATAAAAATAAGAATATTGACAAACATTGCAACTTTTGTGATAAATATGGTCATGATGAGTCCAAATGTTTCAAGAAGATTACAGCTTTAGAAGCAGCGATGAAGAAGAACAACATCAATATTGATTCTACTTCTTCTTCTTCTTCTCATGGTCATGCACTTTCTTCTTATGGTTTCTCCTTCAATACAACTTCTATTCTTCTTCTGGTGAGTGGATTATTGATTCAGGAGCATCTTATCATGTGGCTAAGGATAAAGACATATTTTCTGCTCTAAATGAATGTAACACCAAGAAAATATTTTTTGGTGATGATAGATCTCTTAGTGTTGTAGGATCTGAAACAGTTCAAGTAGATAATGGTCATTTCAATGATGTATTATGTGTTCCAAGTATTTCTTGTAACCTTCTATCAGTATATCAAATCACTCATTCAGGTGAAGGTAAAACTGTAAATTTTTCACCTCACCAAGTTGTAATCAAGGATCTAAAATATCCTAAGCATGTTCTTGCAACTGGAATTGTTGATGATATTACCAGGTTGTACAAGTTTGACAACTTTGGGTCATCATCTTTTTCATCATTTTTTGTTGCTCATAGCGATGACTTCAGCAAACTTTGGCATGAACGGTTTGGTCATCTAAATTATCGCTCATTGTAGAAACTATGTAATCAATAGATGGAGACTGGTATTCCTCTTGTTTCATGTAGAGATGGTGTTTGTGTCGTTTGTGTTCTCGGAAAACATCATCGGGAAAATTTTGACAAACGTGCCTCTTGGCATGCCTCGGCCCCTTTACAGCTTGTTCACGGTGATTTGTGTGGTCCAATTTATTCTCCTTCCTTTTCTGGGTGCAAGTATTTCATAACTTTAATTGATGAGTTTTCCAGACATACTTGGGTTTACTTCTTAAAACTTAAGAGCGAGGTTTTTGACAAGTTTTTGGCCTACAAGGCCCTTGTAGAAAAGCAATTTGGACATCAAATTCAAAAGTTAAGAACAGATAATGGAGGCGAATATGTAAACAATAATTTTACAAGTTACTACACTACACAGGGCATCCAAATGCAACACATTGTTCCATATACACCACAACAAAATGGTGTTGCTGAGAGAAAGAATCGTACATTAAAAGAAATGCTAATTGTATGATCCAATCTAAGGGATTAAGTCTAAATTATTGGACGGAAGCAATCAACTGTGAAAATTACATACGCATTCACACTCCCATAAAGGCTCTTAAAAATATAACACCGGAACAAGATTGGAATAAAATTAAACGAAATGTAAGTCACTTCCGTGTATTTGGAAGTATAGCATGGGCTCACCTTCCTGATGAGAAAAGGAAAGCATTGTAGCCTAAAAGTGAGAAGTGTATATTTTTTGGTTATTCTGAAGATGTCAAAGGTTGTATACTTCTTCAACCACATTGTAATGAAATTATTGTTATAAGATATGTTAAATTTGATGAAAATATCTCGGCCTACGAGCCTAATTCGGTGATTGTGCCTTCTTCAACCTACGAGCCATCTTCGGCATTTGTTCCTTCTTCTGTTCCTTTTTTGGTTTCTTCTTCAGATGATGACAGTGAGGATGAAAATCCATCTCTGCCCGCTCACCTTCCTCCAGATGAGTCCTTTGAACCTAAACCAGCACCAGTTCCACTGCTTCCTAGATGGGTCTATTCAACATGAGAAGTAGCTGGTGGTCTTGTCGGTGATCCTTCAGATCAGCATCGAACACGTTCACAGTTCTAGTGAGACTCTTCTCTTTTGGCTCAAGTTTCAGAGACTCATGATCCAGAGACATTTGTAGAAGCTTCAGGTCACCCAGATTGGGATACATCAATGAATGAAGAGTATCGTTCTTTAATGGAAAACGATACTTGGGATATTGTACCTCTTCCAAAAGGAAGAAAACTTGTCAAATGTAAATGGGTCTACAAAACTAAGTATGCATCAGATGGAAGTGTTGAAAGACACAAGGCTCGGTTAGTTTCCAAAGGATTTTCCCAAGTTGAAAGAATTGACTATAATGAAACCTTCTCCCTTATATCCAAAATGAATTCCATCCGCCTTGTTCTTGCCCTTGCTGCCTCACATAAATGGGAGGTCCATCATATGGATGTTAAATCTGCCTTCTTGCATGGAGATTTGCAAGAAGAAATCTACATGGAACAACCTCTTGGATATGTCCATAATGACTCTAGCCTTGTTTGTCACCTTAAGAAATCTCTTTATGGTATTAAGCAAGCTCCTTGAGCCTAGTATGCCAAAATGGACATCTTTCTTATTGACACCGGATTCTCTAGATGTCATTCTAATCCTAATGCCTATACCAAGAAAGTCGGAATCCATCTCATAATCCTTTTCCTTTATGTTGATGACTTTATCCTTACTGGTAGTGACTCAAAAATTTTAAATCATGTGAAAACTAGCCTTAAGAAGAAATTTGAAATGACAGACTTAGGATTTTTTCACTATTTCCTTGGCCTCCAAGTTTTGCAAACCAATGAAGGAATTTTTCTTTCCCAGACTAAGTATGCTTGTGACCTTATTCGTTGCTTTCACATGGATGATTGTAAACCAGCCCCTTCTCCATTCCATTCTGGAGTCAATCTTACTGCCACCTGTACTTGTCCTAAAGTTGATGCCACCCTGTACTGGCAGTTAATTGGTAGCCTCTTATACTTGACTCATACTCATCCTGATATTTCCTTTGTTATTGGTCTTGTTGCCCGGTATATGCAAAAAACCCATGAAATCCATTGGAAAGAAACTAAAAGGATACTTCGCTATGATTGTGGTACAGTTCAGTTTGGGATACATTGCAGTTCAGGGGGGACTCCTTTATTGGTTGGTTTCACTGATTCAGATTGGTTCAGCGACCCTGATGATCAGAAGTCTATTGCAGGTTATGTTTTCAACCTTGGATTAGGACCTGTCACTTGGGCCTATAAGAAACAATAGGCTATTGCACTTTCTTCAGCAGAAGAAGAGTACTAAGCAGCAGTAGATGCAATTCAAGAAGCCTTGTGGCTTTGATAGTCCTTTCAGAGTTTGGATTCAAGCAGCAGCATAAGACCAGCCTTTGGTGTGACAATCAGAATGCCATCAAGCTCGCCAAAGACCCAGTTCAACATCATTGTAGCAAGCACATCGAGCTACACATGCACTTCATCCAAAAGCTCATTCATGATCAAGTTATTGAAGTGCTCTTTTTCCATACAGAAGATCAAGTTATAGACATTTTCACCATGTCTCTTATAGAAGCGAAGTTTTCCAAACTTTGATCTATGTTAGGAGTTCAGGAAGTTGTCATTAAGGGGGGATAGGCTCTAATGCCTCCTTCCTTCTCCTATTGTGTCAACATTGTAAATCCTTCATCCTATCCCAAGTTGTTCTTAAGGGGGGATGTTAGGATATCTAGACACTTAGGAGTTAGTTAAGATCTACTTGGTTTAATGTGTCGTTAGGTAAAAGTGTGTTTCTTAGTGTGTTTCTTTAGTATGTTTTATCCCCCACTTTTAGGAATAACTAGGAGATCATGTCTCGAGTCCCACAAGTCCTAGACATGGAGTACTGAGAGCAATATTGACTTTAGCATGGCCCTAGAGGGCCCACCTTTTCTTTCTTCCAGCATCTTGATCTTGTCAGCAGCAGCAGCATCCATCACCATCGGTTTGGTCCTATGTCAAAGAAGGTTCTTGCTTCATGAGGTAATTAGTCCAGGTATCATGGTATGTGTCACTTTGATCATCAAAACCATTAAATGTGTTCATCCAATTCCTTTTATTTCTAACAACTGCTTGGATCTTACACTTTGTTGCTTGACCATGTTTCGGGGGATTCACAGGGTGCCCTAGCAAGAATGTGTCTATAGGTTTTGGTTTGCCACTAAGGGGATTTCTGAAAATCCATTGTTCACTCCCATCATAGCACCAGTGTTCCATTTTGTTTCCCACTCAATTATCCCATTTGACTTGTTTGGGCACTGGGTTGACCTATTTTTAGGATTGCACCTTATCTCACGGGAAGAAGGGGATAAAGGACTAGAAGGTAAAAGCAAGCTAGTAAAAGATAAAAGCCTAAAAATAAAACCTCAAGATGATTCGCCCAGGGATCCCGAGAAAGAAATAAAAGGCTTCTCAGCAAGAAACAAGAGGGACCCAGAAAAGTAATAAAACAAGACCTAACCAGAGGATAGGGGGGTCTCATCACGAGCCAGCCGATTAAGTCCATGGGTACCTAGTAGTGTGACATTTACACCAGTTGGTTACCATGGCAGGGCAGTGACTCTTAGTTGCATGGCCAAGGGAAAGGGGGTCTCATCACGAGCCAAACTTCTCATTTCTGTGAAAGTACATGTGGGTAACAATGTCACCACTGGTCACCACTCCAGGGCAGTGTCCCCTGATTAGCTCTTGAACCAAAAAAAAGGAAAAGAAATAAAAGATAAAAGAATAAAAAATAATAAAAGGCAAGAATGGGCTTGGAATGAATGCATCTGGGATGGGTACAACTTGCCTTCTAGCGAAAGCACCCACAGGTAACATTTATTGCATCATTGGCCCTCATTGCACCTAGATGCTTGGACATCCCCTGACCACATTACCCATTTACATGGCTTGGATGAGGTCTCTTCCAGGAACTTTCCTTTTCCAATGGACACTAGCCCAATAGGACACCTTGTTCTTTTCTCCAGACTTCTATTGCAGGCTTGTGTAACGTCTTTGAGCTATTAACTGATTTATTAGGGATTTTACGCACATGTTTAATAATATTATGATGAGATGTGATTGACATTGCTATGATCCCTGTGACTAATGAGCCCATGGAGGGTGTATCTTTTGATGTGCAGGACCATGCCCGATGGACATGTGCCATTTGGACCGGTACACATGGGGAGATGATAAGTTTGGACCTCCATGGGGCTGAAGATCCCACCAGATGGATGTTGAGACCCCATCAGGGGGAAGAGACGGGACAAAATTGGATCAGGGGATTTGCACCGGAAAAGAAGAGTATGTTCCACCAAAGGCACCCCAGCAGAGTTTGAACTAGGGGGATTGGCCCTTTTTCAATGGAACGTTGGCCTTGGAAGGCCTAAGACATCACTCGTATGTCACACACCCACTACGGGAACTAATATTTTTCAGTTTTTTCCTTCCTTTCACCAAGGAACAGAATCCCCGAATTCCTATGGGGCCTGATGCAGACCCTACCATCCCTTATCCTTACCCATGTGATCATTAGTTATGACCACGGGCCTTACTAGAGAGGTGTTTCCAGCTTTCGCGATTTAGGAAATAGTGATGCATGTGTTCCTCTTCTCTCTTGTCTCTCGAAGTTCCGAAATCTAAAAGGGACCAACAGTTTGTGACATCTAGCAATGCCTCGGATTAAAACCTGGCATCCCACCTTTCAGAGTTTCACGTACCGGGTTTTCATGGTAGAAGAGGATGAGGGGTTCATACCCTTCGGATTTCTGGGTGCCGAAACACCAAAAAACCAAACCTACATGCGCTAAGCCATATCGGGATTTCACAAGTCAGGAATTTGGGATTGGCATGTACCAGGGACTTGCTTCTAGATATCCTGGGTGTTGAAATACCGAGACATCAAGACTTATCCACGCTATTATTATTTCGGGGTTTCGCAAGTCGTGGTTTCATGATCGGCGAGTACAAGGGAACTGGCCCTTGGGTTTCCCAGGTGCCGAAACACCGAAACATCCAAACTTTAGACACACTATGTCATTTCGGGGTTTCGCAAGTCAGTATTTCGAGACTAGTGAGTACAAGAGACTTGCCCTTAGATATCCCGAATGTCGAAACTCCGATGGGTTAGATCTCTGCCACGTGTTTCCCTGGATCCAACGATCCAGAATAACCTTGGCAATTTCAGTGATTGTGAATCCTTGTTCTTCACCACCCTTATACGCCTAAGTTTCGAAACCCCAGTGGCTTTCAGATGTTTGCCACCTATCCTCCAACGATCCAACGGTTGAAGTGATTTCGGGACTTCTTTCGTGCACCTATATTTGGATCCAATGACTATCGATCCCCGCTCTAGATCTGACGGTTCTATACCATCCGTTCAGATCCTCTCCTCTTGCATGCTATCCTGTGTGTCTGGACGTAGGATTTCAATGGTCCAAATCCACACTCTACAGTTGATCTAAGGGTTGTTGTTGATCTTCCTCCTGAGCTTTGTCTTTCTTCCCGATCTCGAAATATTTCGATGCTTCAAAGGTCTCAGCCTTCGATGTTCTACTACGAGCCGACTATTGGGTCTCACCAGCACTTACAAACAGTGTTTTCCCTCCTGAGCTTTCTCAGTTATGAAGGAATTAAGAGTTTTTCACTCTTTATCCTAGGCTTGACTCTTAGAAGAGTGTTCCGCACACCCCTTGCACTCATTTGTCAAGTCTAGGACTTGAGTGAGTCTCGGTCTCTACTTGCCTTGTAGGGAGCCTATGCATAACTACACTACCTCTCTTGAGCTTAACAGAATTCATCCTCCAAGGGACTCTAGACAACTAGGAAGGTTGGCATGTGTACATGAGACTATGCCTAAGGTCGACGAACTCACTGCTCGTGGCTCTAACTCAAGCTGCCTCAGGACACAAGTATTTACAAGCACCAATCATGTCCTATCCATATAATCTCTTACTGGCCTAATTATACAGGCAATCAGTAAGGAAAGAGACACAGTATATCCATTCATAAATCAAGCACAATTCCTGAAACATACACCATATAACCAAATTCATGCCCAGTTACAGCTAAATTACACAGAGTAATAAATCACTTATCTATTACAGGTTGCCACCAACCAACTGACTGTGGGTGTTCATCCTTCCACCCGACCATAGGCTCAAAGGAATTCAATATTAGCACTTTGGCCACCCCTGTGCCAAGCCATGATATCACCAGGGAACTCTCACTCTTCTCGAGGGTTCTCTCTCTATTTTAGTTTCTATTCGGGTCATGTTTTCTGCAACTCGGAGCTTTCTCACTCGTTTGTGGCCTCGGAGAGGTTTCTCAGATGCTCTTCGGCATCAAGCTCGCAACCTTATGTTCATGATCCACTGGAGAGCTTCACGCCTCTCCCTTGTGAGATCTTGTTCTCGTCTCTGGTTTTCCTTCTCCTCTCCCCTGTGTCCCTCTTACCTTGGACAGTTTCGCCGGCCTATCTATTCCTTTTGTCAGAAGGAAACTCAGGTCTGCAGGTCCCTGCAGTACTTCGAGCCGACAACCCATGATTCCATTCATGGGGGGGTGGTTGGTGATTCAACCACCGTTCTTTCTTCATTGACTACTTTCCTTTCCTTGGGATTCAAAGGAGGTTTTTCATCCTTATCATGAAGATTTGGGGTTATTTGATATATGAACCCT
>ML783192.1:39903-50276 GCA_009831015.1 Picea engelmannii | reverse complement strand
CTTACAGCCATGACCAAGCCATTCCAGCTTTCTGGCAATAAGCACAAGATTAGAAGAGCCCTAACCTCATCATCAAAGTCCACTTTTACAGAACTTAGTTGATTAGTAACCGTATTAAATTCATTTAAATGATCTGCAATAGATTCACCTTCTGACATCTTCATATTAAATAATCTCTTCATTAGAAATACCTTATTCGACACAGAGGGTTTTTCATACAATTTGGCCACCGTGTCCATCAAACCCTTCGTTGTCTTTTCTTTCGAAATATTGAAAGCCATCGACGCTACCAGGCTCAACTGTATTGTTCCTAGAGCCTTTTTGTCAAGAATCTCCCATTCTTTGTCCTTCATGGTCGTCGGCTTCTTTGCTACTCCGCTCAATGGTAGGAATAGATCCTTCTGATATAAATAGTCTTCCATCTATATCTTTCATAACTGGTAGTTTTGGCTGTTAAATTTCTCGACCCTAAACTTTCCATCTTCCGACATTGCTCCCACTCGAACCAGGAACCCTCTTTTCCTGCGAGTTACCTTATGCTCTGATACCAGTTGTTAGAAAAACAGGACCGCGGAGCAATAAAATAAAACAAATGCAAAAACAAAACATAGAAGACACACAATACAAGAGAGACACAGATCTACGTGGTTCACCCAGTGTGGGCTACGTCCACCAGAGAAATTTTCAGGTCCTTCCTTCATTATTATCTAGTAAATGAAGGGATACAACCTACAGCAAAACCTGTTGTAACTTCCTCTTCTTTCTTTCACGGTCTCCTCTCTCAGAATACAATATTCACCATCCACAATAGCCGCAATACATTTCCCTCATAAAAGAGGGTTGCCTTCTAGGGAAAAAAAAAACCTAACATAATCTCTACCATTAGATCTATGACCTTATAATGAACGGTCCAGATTTACAATGAAATTACAATATACTTTTACAAGGCAATTTATGCTTCAAGGGATTCGCCCCCGAACCCCTGTTGGGGGCTTGCTTTCCCCCAAACCCCCCAGCCGGGGGGATATCCCCCTCGGACCCCGCATAGGGGGTACCACCCCTCTACACTCCCCCACGTGGAAGAGTGTACATACTTATGGGGTGTAAATACTTCATGGGGTATAAACACGGCTGAAAGTAAGGACCTCTGAATCAGGAAGATAATCAGGCTCCACAACCAACAAAAGGTTGGGTAATGGACCCAAGATTGTTTTATGTAAAGATGACTCATTATTGTCTTGTCATGGTTGATAATAAATAGAAATGGATGAACTCCAAAGTGGTCCCCTTATGGTGAAATCCCTCACGGGAAGACGCTTTGCAGATTGAGTTATCCTAGAAGTATGGTTTGAGAACCCATGCTTATTTGTGGAATAATGAGATGAACGCCAGTGAATTTTTCAGTGAAACTATCCTAAATTGATAGTTCTTTTCATTCCATTTTCGGTGGTATGTGGAATGTCACATAACTCCTCACGGTTAGAGAGTTGTGACCATGAGAAGTTGGAGAACCCAGGTTTGGGTAGTGGACCCAAGTTTGTTTGATGTATAACATTATGAGTTTTGATATATTTTCAGGTAATACTATTCTATATGGATAGTACATGTCATTTGAATTCTAGTGGTATGTGGAACGTCACATAACTTCTCACGGTTTGAGAGTTATGGCCTTACAAAGTTGGAGGACCCTCATATGTTGGAGTTGGAGCTTCCCTCGGGTTGTAGCCTGAGAAACTAGGGAGTTGGAGCCTCCTTTCAGTTGTAACTGGAAAACAAAGGAAGTTGGTTCTTCCAATGAATGTAATTCTTCAAGACATATAAGATAAATCATTTTGGGTTTCCTCTTGATTTGGGTTTCCACGTAAAACACTGGTGTATTGTGTATGTGTGTGATTGTTCATTTCTTATTGTTCATTATTGGATAATAATTATACATTGATATAAAATTTGTATTATTTGGAGAAAAGGGATTATAATTACACTATCATTGATTCACCCCCCCTCTCAGTAATCCAACAATTGATTTTAGAGAAGGTTCCTTCAGAAATCAGTTTAACCACTGAAAGGTAGATCATGGAGAGTACCAACTCATATAAAAATGGAATATCACACTTTGATGGACAGAAGTATGATTTTTGGAGCATAAGGATGAAGACATATATACAAGCACAAGGGTTTGAAATTTGGCAATCAATTGTAGATGGATACACAGTACCAGCAGTTCCACCAATAAATGACAAAGCAATGAAAATTGGTCAGAATAATTCCAAAGCTACAAATTCACTTTTGAATGGTCTCAGTGAAACAATATTCACCAAATTTGCACATTGTAAATCAACTAAAGAGATTTGAGACAAGCTTCGAAATATTTATGAAGGAGATACAAAAGTCAAAGTAACAAAACTTCAAATGTACAGAGGTCAGTTCGAACAACTAAAAATGAAGGAAGATGAGAATATTGTAGCCTACTTATTAAGAGTTGACGAAACAGTGAATGCAATCATAGGATTGGGAGAAGAAATCGAAGAATCTGTAATTGTTCAAAAGGTGCTAAGATCTCTTCCTATGAGATTCAACCCTAAGATATCATCACTAGAAGAAATATTGGATCGAAACTCAATAAGCATGGACGAACTGCATGGAATCTTCAAAGCATATGAAATGAAAATTGAACAAGAAAATCCATATGTAAAAGAAGTAGCCTTCAAAGCATCCAAAAGATCAAAACAAAATAAAAAGGAACAAGAAGAATATAGCAGTAGCAGTGACGCCTTGGAAGATGATGAAGAAGTGGCCAACTTCATCAAAAGACTGAACAAAGGAACCAATGGTAGGTATAGAGGTAAGATTCATTTAATTTGTTTTAATTGTGATAGTATAGTTCATTTTGCTAACAAATGTCCTCATAAGAAAAAGAGAAATGATGAAGGTTACTCAAGAAGCAAACACACATATAAAGGCAAAATAACTACAAAGAAATATTTCAAGAAAAGCTTATGCATCAAATAAGACATGTCATCATCAGATGAAGATGAAATCAGTGATAGTGACACAGGAAGAGTTCTATTCATGGCAGTAAAAGATTCTGACAAAGAAGACTCCAAAGAAGAATATGAAGAAGTCGAAGAAGGATATGAAGAAGTCAAAGACGAAATTGATGAGACAGAAGTTGACTATCGAGAAAAATTAATGTGTGCCATAGAAGTTATCAGAAGATAAAAGAAGAAAAATAAAAAACTACAAGCAGAACTAGACAAGAAAAATGACACTCGAGAACTAGAACAAATGATCACAATATTGAAGGTTCAAATAGAAGAAGATAAAAGAATTGAAGAAGCACTCAAAGAACAACTAGAAGAAAATGACAAGATCATTGGAAATTTGGAAGCAGATATTGTCACACTAAGAAAGGATATTCAAAAGAAAAATATGAAGAATAGCTCAAAAGTTATGGATGACATTATCAGTAATCAAAAATCATATCTTGACAACTATGGACTTGGATAAAATCAAACAAAGAATGGATCAAACTCCAAAATAACAGAGCAAGAAACAAATCCAAAAAGCTATGTAGAAACAATCAAAGGGGATAGGAATATGTACAAGGAAGATTACAGGGACACTCCTCCACCGAGAAGATTCAGATTTCAGAATCAACAACAGACAGATAGGCCTCAAGAAGAAAAAGGATTCATAAGAGCACCTTCTTTCAGAAGATCTTCAACTCCCAGGTATCAAACTATATTTTTTGGTTTGTGTTATGCATGTAATAATTTTGGACATAAAGCTGTGAATTTCATAGCTAGCAATAGGAACAATAACAACTTTGAGAGTCATATACAAAGGGGTTACTCAAGAAAACCTAGTGAAAAACAAAGAATAAGTTACAATAGGTTTGAATATTTGAGCACTGAAGTGGAATGTTGCAAATGTAACAATTTTGGACATGTGGCCAAAAATTGCAAAATGACAGTCCCTCCTAAAAAACCTCAACATAATAACAACAGTCACAGACAAGAACCTCATAAAAAAACATGGATAAGAAAGCAAGATCAGTATAGCAATGAAGAATGCATAGTTGCTCTACAAGCTAAGAAGAAGAAACACGGTTGGTATGTTGATAGTGGGTGTTCAAAACACATGATAGGTGATAGAGACAAATTTATTACATTGTGAAAGGAAAGAAATGGATCAGTCTCATTCGGAAATGATAATTCAACCAAAATCATTGGAAACGGCACAGTCTGAATTGGGAACAAGAATAAAAAGGCACAAAATGTTCTACTGGTAGAAGATATGAAATGTAATATTCTAAGTGTGAGTCAAATGTGTGACCAAGGTCATAAAGTTACTTTCGATTCACAAAAGTGTGAGATAAGAGGAGAAGGTTCAGGGAAATTGGTCGGTACGACTGCAGGAACATTAAACAACATATATGTGTTAAGTGAAATTGAAAATGAAAAGTTTTGTCTAGGAAAGGAAAATGAAGGTTGGCTATGGCACAGAAGAATGGGTCACGTGCATTTTGATAACCTTGTCAAAGTCATCAAAAGAGAAGCAGTCAGAGAAATTCCCCAGATCACGAAACCAACCAACACTTTATGCAAGCATTGTCAACAAGGAAAGCAAAGAAAGACCGGGTTCAAATCAAAGGAATATTCAACAACAAGACCACTAGAAATTGTGCATACTGATCTAGTTGGACCAACTACAACAAATGGCATAAAAGGTGAGAGATACTTTATGTTATTAGTTGATTATTATACAAGAATTACTGCAGTTTGTTTTCTCAAGAATAAGTCAGAAGCTTTTGAAAACTTCAAGATCTACAAGGAAATGGTTGAAAATGAGATGGATTCAAGAATAAAAAATTTGAGATCTGATAATGGAGGAGAGTTCACTTCAAAGGAATTTATGGACTACTGCAGCAATCATGGAATAAAAAGGCAATTCTTCATTGCTAGGACACCTCAACAGAATGGAGTTGTTGAAAGAAAGAACATGATAGTACAGGAAATGGCTCGAACAATTCTAATGGATTCCAAATTGACAGATATGTTTTTGACACATGCAATGGAGACAGCAGTTCACATTCAAAACAGAGTAATTCTCATAAACAACACTGATAAAACTCCCTATGAGATATGGAAAGGAAGACCAGCAAATGTGAATCATTGTTAAGAACCAAATACTTGCATACAAAAATACCACAAAGATTCAAAGAACAATATAGAAAAAACCACACTTTATTATTATCAAACCCTTGAGTTAGGGAAACACCATACAATGGATCCTATTATGGAAGGGATCATCTCATGTTCACTTGCCTCTTCAAGGGGGAATCCTCCTATTGAGCTACAACTCACAATATAATACTTCTCTTCATATCTCATTACATTGCTTGAACCCCTTTATATAGTGCTACCATCACCTAAGAACATTCTAGAGGAGAAATCTTCTAGAAGTAGAACCTTCTAAGAAGTCCTCTTACATTTATTATATCTAACTACCCATTTATTATATCTAACTACCATAGTGGGCCTTATTTAATAATATAGTGGACCTACTCCACCTTACATTGAATGACCTCCACTATTATCATTGTGGGCCCTCTGGGCCCCCCCACTACCTCTCTAGCTACCTTACATTCCATCCCCCTTATGAAAGCGTTGTTCTCAACGCTTGATGTACAACCATATACCAAGGTCCCATGAATAAGTGTGTACCATAGTGTTGAAGTAGACTAGAGAACCAGGATCCCATTGAGAAATGGAAGCCACCATGCTGAAGTAGTCCAACCGCCATTGTAAACTAGGGTTCCATGTCTAATTGTTCATGTGAAACCCACATGGAAGGTATCGACACCTAATAACCAATTGAAAATGATGCTCCCAATACTGACACCTATCATGTAGATCCAAATAAGAATATCCATCCACATAGTTGGAGATGATCAAAGATGAATCTGGAAGGAACAATACCATTGTAGAATATACAGGTTGGATGCTGGTAACTAGCTCCTGATGTAGTACATTGATGTTATCTACAGAAGGTGGAGTAGAGTCATCAAATAGAATATGGAAGTGTTTTTCATCCCAGAAATGACAACTATACATATACCAATAATCGCAATCAACCTCAAAATCATACCAAACATATATTTCTTGATTATATTCATCCATGAGGTCTTCCATAAGAAATCTCTCCTGCACGTTATCCAATGAATCTTGAATACTATGAAAACTATCATTGAGTCCATCAAATCTGTCATTCAATGTGTCAAACAATTGGGCTTTGAATGATTTAGTAATATCTAGAATTTATTTAAGGGTTTGAGAAGAAATATCCATCTGAGAACCCTATGAACTCTTCAGTCCCTCAACCGTCATGAAAAAAAAATAAAAAATAGACCCAATAAGTTACGGCAGAAAATCGCGGCTTTTCTAGAAAAACCCTAAAAAACTGTTGAATTTACAATGCTCAAAACTTCACTTCCCAGACTCTATTTCGGATGATTTTGTTTTTGAAATTGGGTGAAATTGTGAGAGGAACTCAGATCTGTAATTTGTTTGGGAAAATTAAGCCTCCAGCTGCTACAGAAATAATAAAAAAAACGTGTCGTCGTCCGCGGAAAAAAAAACCCTGAAAAATTGCAGATTTTAAAAACTTCAATATCTTGACTTCCCGGACTCCGTTTCAAATGATTTTTTTTTCAACTTGGGTTTTTTTCTGAGAGGAACTCAGATATACAACTTTCTTCTGCAAATTTTTCACAAAAATATACTGAAAATTTCTGTAATGTCGCGGCCCTCTTTTTTCTTCTCCAAAAAAAAAAATCTGCAAAAATAAAAAATATTTGCCCACAACTCCAGCCAAGAAAAGTGATCTGATACCAATTGTTAAGAACCAAATACTTTCATGCAAAATACCACAAAGATTCAGAGAAAAATATAGAAAAAACCACACTTTATTATTACCAAACCCTTGAGGTAGGGAAACACCATACAATGGATCCTATTATGGAAGGGATCCTCTTGTTCACTTGCCTCTTCGAGGGGGCATACTCATATTGAGTTACAGCTCACAATATAATATTTCTCTTCATATCTCATTACATTGCTTGAACCCCTTTATATAGTGCTACCATCACCTAAGAACATTCTAGAGGAGAAATCTTCTAGAAGTAGAACCTTCTAAGAAGTCCTCTTACATTTATTATATCTAACTACCATAGTGGGCCTTATTTAATAATATAGTGGACCTACTCCACCTTATATTGAATGACTTCCACTATTATCACTATGGGCCCTCTGGGCCCCCCCACTACCTCTCTAGCTACCTTACAAGCACTTCAGAGTTTTTGGAAGCAAATGCTACATCAAAAGAGAAGATGGAAGAATGGGAAAGTTTGACTCTTGTGTGGAAAAAGGATTACTTGTTGGTTACTCAAGTACAAGGAAATCATACAAGTGTTAGAATATAAGACTGAACAAAGTTGTGGAAAGCATCAATGTAACAATTGATGAAACAGGCAAACCAGAATCAAAGGAAGAGGAAAACATATCAATGGAACAAATTTTCGAAGAAGAAGAAGCAGAAGATGAAGTAGAAGAGGAAGATGAAGAGAATCCAACAGAATCATAAGAGCAAGTTCAGCAAGTATCTCCAAAAACACCTAGCAAACGAGTACATAAGAATCATCCTTCAGATCAGATTATTGGAAACAAAGATGCAGGAGTTGAGACTAGAAGAAAAATCCATTCACCAGAACAAACACGCCTAGCACTCTTATCTACAATTGAACCAAGTTGTTTTGAAGAAGCCAACTAGGATGAATTTTGGAATAAGGCCATGAATGAAGAATTGGATCAAATAGAGAAAAATGACACTTGGGAACTGGTTCCAAGACCAAAGAATAAGAATGTGATCAGCACAAAATGGGTTTTCAGGAATAAATTAAATGAAGATGGACAAGTTACAAGGAACAAAGCTAGATTGGTATGTAAAGAATATACACATATTGAAGGAATCGACTTTGAAGAGACATTTTCCCCAGTTGTCAGAATGGAAGAAATCCAGTTGCTTTTAGCCTATGCATGCTCCAAAAATGTTGAAGTATATCAGATGGACATAAAATCAGCTTTTCTGAATGGGGAACTTGAAGAAGAAGTCTACATTGAACAACCAGAAGGATTTCAGTTGTCAGAGAACCCATATTATGTGTGTAAATTAAAGAAGGCTATGTATGGTCTCAAACAGGCTCCTAGAGCATGGTACTCTAGACTGGATAAGTATCTGTAGCAGGCAGGGTTTAGAAAAGGAAGTGCGGACAACAACCTCTACATCAAAGTAAGTGAAGGTAATATTTTATTAATTGAAGTTTATGTTGATGATATTACTTTTGGTAGTGATGATGACAGGTTAAGCTGGAAATTTGTAAAATATATGCAGAATGAATTTAAAATGTTGTTACTTGGAGAACTATCCTTCTTTTTGGGACTCCAGATACGTCAAAGAAACCAAGGACTCTTTATTTCTCAAACTAAGTATATCATAGAAATGTTAAAGAGGTTCGGAATGGAAGATTGCAAACCAGTTATCACTCCCATGCAAACCGGTTGCAAGTTGAGCAAAGATGATGATTTGAATTCTACATATCAAAGGCAATACAGGTCAATGGTTGGCAACCTACTATATGTGACAGCATATAGACCAGATGTAATGCAGGCAGTTGGACAGGTGGCACAATTTCAAGCAGCACCAAAGGAGTCACATGTGTTAGCAGTGAAGAGGATTTTCAGATATCTCAAAGGAACAGAAGAGTTTGGATTATGGTATCAAAAAGGAAAGGCTCTATCACTTATTTCCTACACAGATGTAGATTGGGTAGGTTGTATGGATGACTGACGAAGCACCAGTGGAGCAGTGTTCTACTTGGGTGAGTGTTTATTATCATGGCTAAGTAAAAAACAATCATCAGTATCTTTATCTACAGTCGAGTCAGAGTATATTGTAGCAGCATCATGTTGTACACAGGTTCTTTGGATGAAACAAACTCTGACAGATATACAGGTTGAGTATGATGAGCCCATTCCAACCTATTGTGATAATACAAGAACCATCAATATCTTGAAGAACCCGGTGATGCACTCCAAGACGAAGCACATTCCAATAAAGTATCACTTTCTACGGGAGCAGGTTGCAGAAAAGAACATCAGAATTGAGTATGTGGGCACAAAATAACAAGTGGCAGACATCTTCGCAAAACCACTTCCATGGGAATCCTTTGAATATATTCACCAAAGACTTGGAGTTATTTCTACTCCAAAATGAATATTTTTTGAATGCTTATCTTATATGTCTTAGATTTACACGAGGAAGAACCATAAGAGGACAGTTCAGTCAAGGGGAGAAACACCAGATGGAAAGATACATTTGCCATTGATGAAAAAGGGGGGGGTATTTATCAGATGCAGAGGACAAAGGCATGGTTCTAGGCGGAGCATGAGTGATATGATTTCATTATTGTATCAAAGTGTTTTCATCAATGCCAAAGGGGGAGATTGTTGATTAAGGTTAGTTGTCATTGATGTCAACCTTTGAAGAAAGCCCTGTAGCACAAAGGTTGGGTAATGGACCCAAGATTGTTTGATGTAAAGATGACTCCTTATTTTCTTTTCATGGTTGATAATAAGTAGAAATGGATGAACTCCAAAGTGGTCCCCTTATGGTGAAATCCCTCACAGGAAGACGCTTTGCGGATTGAGTTATCCTAGAAGTATGGTTAGAGAACCCATGCTTATTTGTGGAATAATGAGATGAACGTTGGTGAATTTGTCAGTGAAACTATCCTAAATGGATAGTGTTTGTCATTCCATTTTCGGTGGTATGTGGAACGTCACATAACTCCTCACGGTTAGAGAGTTGTGGCCATGAGAAATTGGAAAACCCAGGTTTGGGTAATGGACCCAAGTTTGTTTGATGGATAATAGTATGATTTTTGATATATCTTTAGGTAATAATATTCTATATGGATAATACATGTCATTCCATTTCTGGTGGTATGTGGAACATGACATAACTCCTCACGGTTTGAGAGTTATGGCTTTACGAAGTTGGAGGACCCTCATATGTCATCTAGAAGCCCCAAAAGGTCAAAGTAGTCAAAGTGGTTTAAGAGATTTTAAAACGTAAATAATAAAGTCAAGTGATGAGTGTACTATAATTCAGAGTGAATACAAAATAAATTAATTCAATAATAAATTTAATGGAGAAATTAGAAGTGGGTTAACCCTAAAATAAGGAAAGTGGGCAAAGTGACCTAGAAGATGTTTTTAAGGAAGCTACTTGGAGAGTATAAATAAGAGGCAAGG
>ML783192.1:18865-29198 GCA_009831015.1 Picea engelmannii | reverse complement strand
ACCTAGTTGTTAGACGTAAAGCGAGATGATGATATTACTTGCTTCTGACCTAGTTGTTAGACATAAAGCAATATGTGACTGACACTGAGCTACCAGCTTAACTGTTGTGACATTGAGCTAGTGTAGTACTGTGATGAGGTATCATTTTTACTGATACATGTTTGATGCAGATGATGATAGCATTCTTTTGAGAATGATGATGTTGTTGATGAAGAAAACTTCCGATGACTTGTAAATGTGCTAGACAATTGTTCAAGATGATGTTGACGATATTTTCCTCCAGATGCCACTGATGATGCAGACCTCTCTCGCCTGATGCTGATGAAGAATACCCTTCTTGTTAAGGGGGGGTGTTGAAATAATGTAACTGCGAAGAGAATTCTTATTATTATTTTATTATTGGATTAAATCCCCATTGTGGATTAATCATGTCATTATTATTATTATTGTTATTGGATTAATCCCCATTGAGGATTAATCATGTTGGTAATTGTATAAGGACCAAATCCCCTTTTGTGGATTGGTCATCAGACAATTAGAAAGGACAGAATAAGAAGTCGGCCCCAACAGTTATAATGGAAGACCCATAATTAATTAAAGGTGGGTTTACCCACCCAGTGTGAGAGGTCGGCCCTGCCAGATGGTGACTCTTCACACGTGCCAGATTGATATAAATAAGAGGCTAGCGCCTCACTTCTAAGACACAACTCACTTGCTCATTCTCTTATGAGGCAAGCTGCAATTACAAGTTGGAGAGAGGAGAAGAAGAGTGGTGCATCTCTTGGGGAGGATTTTCTATATTGGTTTGAGTTATCTCTTGAACATTGTATAAGCTATTTATGATAAGGAATTTTGTGTTGGGTTTTCTTCCCCTAGAGGGTTTCCCAGGATAAATGTTGTGTCTCTTGTGAATGTGTATTTCTCAGTGATCTTGTTCTTATTATGCTCTTATCTATTGAAATGCAAAGAACTATAATAATGGCATAAACATTAACAGATGGAAAGGTGTTATCATGGCATAAGAATTCCAGCATAGAGGATGCTAGGGTTATTGGAAGTCCTGAAGGAAATTTGTATAGACTACTAGAACAAAATGAAGAAGCTCTAGTACATGACAAAGTTAACCCTAATGAACTTTGGCATAGAAGGTATGCTCATATCAATTATCAAGCATTACCTTTCCTCGGAAAAATGGTTGAAGGAATACCAGAATTGAAATCTACACTCGAAGGGATTTGCAAAGGATGTGTCCTTGGGAAGAATATCAAGAAACCATTCCCAAGAAGCAACAACAGATCCAAGGAAATCCTAGAACTAATACACTCAGATGTTTGATGTCCATTGCCAGTCAGATCTCTAGGAGGGTCTCTTTACTATGTAATATTCATAGATGACTATTCAAGAAAGACGTGGTTGTACCTATTGAAATCAAAAGATGAAGTATTCAGCAAGTTCCAAGAATTCAAGGCAGAAATAGAAAACATTACGAACAAGAAGATCAAGACATTAAGAACAGATAATGGAGGAGAATACACATCGAAGGAGTTCGTTGCATTCTGCAAATCGGCGGGGATTAGGAGGGAGCTAACTGTTCCTCATAATCCTCAACAAAACGGTGTAGTGGAAAAAAAGAATAGATCTATCGAAGAAACGGTAAAATCCTTATTGAACGATCAATGTCTATCCATGTTCCTATGGGGAGAAGCAACAATGATGGTAATATATGTACAGAACAGAATCCCTCAGCATATATTGAAGGACATGACACCAGAAGAAGCATTCTCAGGTAAGAAGCCTAGCGTAGAAAACCTAAGAATATTTGGATGTCCAGTTTACTCTCATATTCCCAAAGATAAAAGGAATAAACTAGAACCCTCAAGAAAGAAGGGGACATTTGTGGGATATGGTGATTCATCCAAAGCCTATAGAATATATAATCTAGAACAACACAAGATAGAAGTAATCAGGAACATAATGTTCAATGAAATGATGGCCTTCAAGAAATCCATCGAAGAAATTATAGAAGAAGAAGAACTTGAAGAACCTAATGAAGAAAACATAGAAAACGAAAATAACAAAAAGGATCGACCTGATCATCCTATGGAGCCATGTGAGAACATTGATTTAGATATCATACCAAAGCCCAAGAAACGACCAGCTTGGCTAGAAACTACATTACAAGACATGGAAAGAATCAAGGTTCCAAAAGGAACATCCAGGAAGAGTAAAAGACCGAAAAGATTCTCAAGTTATGCAGCATACATGACGAAGCTTCTAGATGAAGAACCTACTACATTTGAAGAAGCAGTCCAAAAGGGACAATGGAAAGAAGCTATGGAGGAAGAACATCAATCCATTATGAAACATGAAGTATGGGAAATTGTACCCAGACATAAAGAAAAAAAGCAGTGGTAACCTCAAAATGGGTATACAAGATCAAACATGCAGCAGACGGAAGCATGGATAAATACAAGGAAATATTCATGGCCAGAGGGTTCTCCCAGAAGGAGGGAGAATATTATGACGAACCTTTTGCTCTGGTGGCAAGGTATACCTCCATCAGAGCTATCATATCTCTTGTCACTTCCATGGGATGAAATCTACACCAAATGAATGTAAAGACAGCCTTCCTCAATGGAGCTATTGAAGAAGAAGTGTATATTGAACAACCTCAAGGATTCGAGGTACATTCCAGAGACACTCACGTTTGCAGATTAAAGAAATATTTATATGGACTCAAGCAAGCTCCAAGGGCTTGGTACGCTAGAATGGACAGTTATCTAACAAGACTTGGTTTATCCAAGAGTCATGCAGATCCAAACTTTTATTACAAAGTCGTGGATAACGCACCTGTGATTCTACTATTATATGTTGATGATCTATTCATAACAAGTGAAGAATCTATAATTATCTAGTGCAAGAAGGAATTAGCCTCTGAATTTGATATGAAAGATCTAGGTCTCGTGCATTACTACTTGGGACTAGGAGTATGGAAGAAGCGTGGTGAAGTATTCCTTGGACAAGGAAAGTACACAATAAAGATCCTTCAGAAATTTGGAATGATGGACCGTAAGTCCATGGACACTCCTATGAATGAATATATAATAAAAGTGAAAGTCCTAGACTCTGATATAGTTGATCCATCTCTATATCGAAAGCTAATTGGATCATTGATGTATTTAGTAAATACTCGACCAGATATTTGCTTTGTTGTAAACACATTAAGTCAGTTCCAGGTGGAACCTAGCCAAGAGCATTGGATAGATGCAAAGCATGTCCTAATATATATTTGTGGGACAATAAACTATGGCTTGAGATATACCACATCCAGTGATATCCAACTTCATGGATTCACAAACTCTGATTGGGCAGGAAGTGCAGAAGATAGAAAGAGTACTTTAGGTATGTGTTTCAGCTTGGGCTCTGCTATGATATCTTGGGGCAGCAGGAAACAGAAGTCTGTCGCACTCAGTACAGCAGAAGAAGAGTATATGGAAGCTTTTAAAGCATGCACAGAAGAAGTATGGCTAAGGAAGTTAATCTCCGATTTATTTGATCAGATTCCAGAATCGACCATAATATATTGTGATAATCAGAGTTGTGTAAGAATATCAGAACATCCATTGTTTCATGAAAGGTCGAAGCACATTGAGATCAAATACTACTTTATTCGAGATAAAGTCTAGGAAGGAGAGGTAAAGCTCGAGTATATCCCCACTGATGAGCAGACAGCAAGCATCCTAACAAAACCTCTATCCAGAATAAAGTTTGCATATTTTCGAGAGAAGATGGGGATCATGGAAATAACTCCCTTAACTAAAAGGGAAGATTCTCCAAGCTAGGAGAAGGTACGGAAAAATATTCTTGAAAACATTTATTTTTGTGACTTAAATGACTCTCCAAGATTAGGAGGGAGTGAAAATATTATTTATCTTTGTAATTGAAAAATAGTCTAGATTGGACAGATTCTTTCATGTTCAGAAAGTGGATTGAGATTTCTAATGGATAGTGACTTCCTATTATGGTTAACATAGGAAGTAGTTTGATTGTTGATGTATCATAGACAACGACTTCCCATTGTGGTTAACATGGGGAGTGGTCTAGGGCAGTCTCTCTTCTTGAGGGTTACTCAAGAAGACTGGCTTGCCTCGCCGAACAGCGATTTCTCATTGTGGTTAACATGTGGAATGGTCTGTTTTGGAGGTTGATGCAGGACAGTCATTTCCTCTTGTGGTTAACGGAGGAAATGGTCCAGACAGACATTCCTTAGGGTTATACATTCTCTCTAGGGCGCACTTAGATTAGTGTAGGAGGAATGGCCCAAGGTGGGGAATGGTCCAGGGGAATGGTCTAGTGGGGATGCCTAGACCACTAAGTCTTCCCAGACCTCTTCATCAAAAGGTGGGGGACATTACAGTCTCCCCTGCTAGAAATTGCTTGTCCTCAAGCAATTCCAAGCCTGTTTCCCGTACCACCTGTTCATTCTCCCACGTGGCATCCGCAATGAGAAAATCCTTCCATTTGATCAGGTATTCTTTGATGCTTCTCTTTCGGAGCTTCTTCTCTCGAACCTCCAATATCTCCTCTGGTACAAGAACCATTTTCCCCTCTTCATCTAGAGGTGGTAGCACTTCCAATGGAGTGATGTGTTGGCCGATGGCCCTCTTCAGGCATGACACATGGAAGACATTATGTATCATGCTACCTTGTCGGAGCTCCAGCTCATAAGCAACAGCCCCTACCTTCCTATTGATCATGTAGGGTCCAAAGAAACGTGGTTGGAGATTCTCTACTCCACTTCTTTTTATAGAAGCTTGTCTGTACGGTTGGAGCCTTAGGTAGACTATGTCACCAACCTCAAAAGTACACTCTACCATGTGTTTGTCTGCTTGGACCTTCTGGTGGTTATGTGCCCTCTATAAATGATGCTTCATCTCCCTGAGAATATCCTGACTCTGTTGTACCCAATCCTGTACCATCGCGGCCTTGTTGTCACCAAAATCAATCTCTACGAAAGAGAGTGGGTCATAACTGTACAATGCCCTAAATGGGGTCATGCCTATGGACATGTGATGGGTGGTGTTGTAACAGTATTCCCCCAAATGTAGCCATCTGACCCATGCATTCTGCTGCCCAGTCACATAATTCTTGAGATAGCCTTCCACCCATTTGTTGACTATTTTGGTATGCCCGTCCGTCTGAGGATGATAACTAGTACTAGGAGTCAAGGTCGTACAAACTAGCTTGAATAACTCCTGCCAGAATGTACTCATAAATCGGCTATCCTCGTCACTAACAATGGTCTTGGGTAAATCGTTAAGTCTGAAGATCTCCCTGAAGAATAATTCATCCACCTGTGTTGCACTGAAGTTTGTAGAAATGGAGAAGAAGTGTGCAAACTTTGTCAACTTTTCCACCACCACAAAAATACAATCCGTCCCCTACACCTTTGGCAAACCTATGATGAAGTCCATGGAGATTCTTTCCCATTTGTTCTCTGGGATGGGTAGGGGTTGCAGCAGTCATGTTGGGTGAGTGTGCTCATACTTATTATCCTGGAAAGTAGTACACTCCTTGACGTGATTCATCACATCCTCTTTGAGGCCCTTCCATGAGAACCTCTCCCTCACCTGCATGTATGTCTTTCCAATCCCTTGGTGCCCTGCCATCGATGAGTCATGACATGCCTGCAAAAATTTGGCCCTGAAGGTTGATTCAGGAACCAAAACGATTTGACCCTTATAATAGATGATTCCATCAATGACCCTGAAGTTATCGTCCTGTATTTTCCCATCTATCACCTGACAAGAGAACTGATTTTCTGAGTATTCCATCACCAAGTGGTCCTTCCACTCAACTAATACATCTGTCATGGCATAAATTGATGGCCTCCTGGATAGTGCATCTACCACCACGTTGTTTTTCCCTTTGATGAATTCAATGTCAAAGTCATAGGCTTGTATCTTGCTGACCCACTTTTGTTGTCTTTCATTCAATTCCTTCTATTCCCAGAAGTACTTGAGGTTGTTGTGATCTGATCTTACTACAAATCGAGCATTGACCAAGTATTGCCTGAATTTTGTCAAAGCATGCATGATGGCCAACATTTATTTGTCATAGATGGTGTAAAGTAACTCAAGACCCCTGATTTTTCGGCTATCATAGGCAAGAGGGTCCCTATTCTGCATCAGTACAGCCCCAATGCCTTCTTCGAAGGCATCACACTCCAAGATGAAAGGTTGGTCGAAATCTGGTAATGTCAATACCGAACACATGCTCATTACTTTCTTCATTAGGTCAAACGTGGCTTGGGCTTCTTCACTCCATTTGAAATCCCCTTTATTTGTTAAATCGGTCAAGGGTTCACAAAGTTGGGAGAACCCTTTGACAAACTTCCTGTAGTAGCTGCAAATGCAAAGAAATCCCCTCAATTTTGTAAGGGTTTTAGGTGTTGTCCATTCAACTATGGCATGAATCTTCTCCTACTGTACTTGTACTCCTTTAACTCTGATAATGTGTCCCAAGTAAAGGACCTCCATCATTCCAAATTCACATTTGTATTCCTTGGCATATAATGACTGATTCTCCATGATAGTCAAAATCTGGTCCACATGTTGAAGGTGTTCCTCCTATGTCTTGCTATAGATCAGCAAGTCATCAAAGAATACAAGGAGATTCTTCCTCAACTGTTTGTTGAAGACATGGTTCATACATGACTGGAACGTGGTTGGGGCATTGGTTAAACCAAATTCCATCACTAAAAACTCATAGTGGTCGTAATGACACCTGAAAGCATTTTTTGGGATGTCCCCTTCCCTCATTTTGATTTGATGGTACCCAGAGTGCAGGTCAATTTTGGTGAAATAGATAGCCCCATGCAGCTCGTCCAACAGCTCATCAATCCCTAGTATGGGATACATGTTTTTGATTGTTTTCTTGTTTAATGCTTGGAAGTCAATGCACATGTGCATGGTTCCATCCTTCTTCTTGACCAACACCACTGAAGAAGCAAACGGGCTGGAACTCGACCTAATGTGCCCCATATCCAAGAGTTGTTTGTTTTCCTTCTCTATCTCGTCTTTGTACTTCTTTGGATGTCTGTAAGGCGTGGTGATGATTGGTTTTTCTCCTTCCTCCAACTAAATGATATGCTCAAACCCCCTGTCTAGTGGCACCCCTGGTGGAATAGGTCCAAACACTTTACTGTGTTTGTCAATGATCTCATGAATCTCTGGTGTGTAGTGAACCTTGCACTTTTTGTCCACATGTGCTGAAATCTTGCACTCAGTTGCATACACTATCTCTTTTATCCTAAAAAATGGTCTCCATCCTCTTGGTCATAACTACCTTGGCTGAGTTACCTGTCATGCCTTGGAGAACTACCTTTCGTCCACCCTCCTTTGTGAAAGACATTTCCATGGTCTTGTAGTTGGTGGTGATAGGCCCCAACATAGTGAGCCACTATACTCCAAGGATTATGTTTGTGTCTAGAAGGTCCATCACATAAACATCATGTACCAAATCATGCCTACCCAATGTAAGCTTCATGCATGGAATGTACTTGTTACAAGGCATGGTGCTTCCACCTACTACCTCCACCTTGAACCCTTCAAATTCAACTGTGGGTATATGCCTCCTTTGTAGCAATGTTGAGTCAATGAAGTTGTGAGAGGCTCCCCCATCAATCAACACGGACACCTTTTTCCCTTGCAAGACTCCTCTCATTCTGAAGGTGTTGTACTTGGGCACCCTAATGATGGATGCCAAGGTAGCCTTCTTTTATGTCGTATTGTCATGACCTGTAGCCTCCTCATCTGCAGTTTTGGTGGTGTCTGCCTCCATGTTCTAGATGTGGCTGAAATCCTCCTCCTCTTCATTGTCTAAAGTCACCTCTCTGCAGTGAACTTGGCCATGGCCCATGTATTTGTGGGATGGGTTCCATGGTTCTTTGCAATTGTAGCACAATTGTTTCCTCCTCAATTCTCTTCTCATGTTCTCTTCCATCCTACCTCTCCCCCTGTCAAACCCCCTTGGGTCTTTCCCTCATGGGTTTAATGGAGGTCTTTGGTCTCTACCTCCAGTGTTAAGGAGTGGTCTAGGCACAAACTTCAGTTTTGCAATTGGCCCTAGATCTCTCGTCTTCCATATGGCATCCTGCAAGTTGGTGGGATTAAAATCTTTCACACATCCCTTCAAGGGTTCCATCAACCCCTTTTTGAAGAGCATCATGAGTCTAGATTGTGATATGTCCTACACCATGATTGTTAGCCTCTGGAACTCCTCAATGTACACCTCTGGTGCTCCTGTCTGTCTAAGTTGTGTGAGCTCTCGAAAATGTAGCTCAGGATCCCCCTGGTCAAACATGTCAATGAGTCTCTGAGTAAACTATGTGTATGCCACTATCCGATCATGGCCTAGTGTGGTCAATCCATGATACCACCAATCATGAGCTTTTCCATCCAAGTAAATGGTGGAAAACTTGATGGCCTCCATATCTCTCATAGGGTTAAGCTGCAAATAAGTGTCTAGTTTATAAACGCATGCATGTGCAGTTATCTTGGTTGATCCATCAAAATAGAGGATCTTCATCTTCCCAACTTTATGCTCAAACTCATAGTTTCTCCTGTGGTTCGGCCTAGGTTTGTTTCTAAATTTGAGTTGACGGTATTGATCTAGGGTCATTTGCCTCTGAATTGTCATACTCAAATCGTTGTACTCCCTGGTACACTATGCCATCTGCTCAACAAAGTCATCCACGGGTTCATGTTGTGCATGTTCATCTGTGAACATGGGAAAGTATGGTCTAGGAGTAGTCCTTCTATGTGGTGTGCCCCCTCCATTGCTTCCCTTAGACTGATGATAGGGAATATGCTCTAGATTATACCTGTTTCCTCTATGAGATCCACCCATCTCCCTGTTGTCATACGTCTCTAGACCCTTTCCTTTGTGACTCATATCCATCAACAGTTCTGCTATCCTTGTTTGGTTTGCATCAACCTTCCTCAAGGTCTCAGATATTTCGGTCTGCCCCCTATGGTTTGTCTCCTGGTTTTCCTGTAAGTGACAGACCAATGTACTATCTGTCTAGACTATGGATTTCTGGAACTCCTGTGCTAATATTTCCAAGCCCTGTGGCTCAATGTCATCACATGAACCCTCCATCTCGGCTTCTGTTTCACTGGTCTGTTTCTTCCTTCGGCCCATATAGATAGTACTGAACTTCTGCATGTGCTAATCCTAACAAGATGGGAGGATCAGACCTCTAATACCACTATAATGTTCCCAAGCCAATTTTTTCGCTTAGGAACACTAACTAACCACTGAATTAACTATTTTACTGTTGTGTATGCAGGTTGGCCATTGATATTTCAGCCTTGGGTTTATATTTAGTTATTCAGCATAGTTTATTCAAGATATACTCAATACATACAAGATCTCAACAATACACAAGATATGGAACCACAAAGCACAGATCTGACCTTTTTATTATGAAAAGCAAGAACCCGATACAATATAGAAGCAGATATGGAATAACATCAGATGGATCCAAGATAGAAGATATGAGTTGCTACAAAATGCTCCCAACAATACAAAATAGGCCTCCAAAGGATGAATACGAGATGAATATCCCAAATACAAAGAAAAAGGGTTACGTCCAACCCCCTTATGTTGTTGGTATGTCATGTTGGATGATAAGAAGGCCAATATTTCGGTCCAGCTGAAGGAGGTCTCAAAACAATGCCAAACTCCACCAAAGGATAGATCGGAACAAGGGAAATCCCTCTCGGAAGTATGAAGCTCAAATACTTAGTCTTCCTCCTCAATATGTGGAACCCTAATCAGATCTGCGCCCTCCTGAAACCCTGAAGTGCCCAACAATTCGGCATGGATGAAGGAGGCCTCCAAAACTCCTAAAACTCCTTAGGGTGATAGATCGGGATGCCACAAGCACCTAGGAGAAGTTTCACAATCAGATCTAAGGTATAACTCCCTAGATCTGAGAATGTTTGAATCACCAAGACATCCTCCTTCTCTCAAAGTCGTCCCAAATCTGTAGCTACCAATCTAGTCGAAATAACTCTTCCAAAACACCTCCAAACTGATGAGCAAGGTCTTGCAAGAAAAACCCAAGTGCTAGAATGTCTCAAGGCTCTTTCACAATGCTAGATCAAACTTCCCCTTAGACAATGGTGCGCCCCTGCTGGAAATCCCTAAATAGTACGACCCTGCTACTCTCCTGAATCGATGAAGGAACTTGTGATGAGTGTAGAATAATGTGGGTGGAGTATTTCATCCCCGAAACCAAGCTTGGAACATGTTAAGGTCCTAACCC
>ML783191.1:1224528-1239328 GCA_009831015.1 Picea engelmannii | reverse complement strand
TTTTATCAGGAGGTTTCGCACTCAAATGTATTTGCAGAAACAGGATTCCTTCGAACGATATCGGGAGATGTTAAACCGGAGCCTCTGAGAGTTACAACTCCTCCTGCATAGATATATAATAAGGAGTTTGAAAAATTGCAGATGACGAGACTGAAGAGAAGTTCATTGGAAATAGTTATTTTAATCCTTTTGACATGGGAAATTGAAGAGAAGCATTGATTCTCTATGCTCCCATGCAATGACAGATTTATTACAGAGACAGCCCTATACTATTCTTTTATCTGTGCGATTTATTGTAAATTTGGAGAAGAGCGGGTCGTCCATTCATGATTTATTATGTAAACTTGTGGATTTTCTGAATTGCTGGTTCTATTATTGAACCATTCTATGTTACAAATTGTTCATTGTATCAATATCAATCAAATAAACCGTTGGTTGCTTTTCTCCAATATTGGATTTCCTTCACTGCTTCGATCCATTGCATTTGTTTAAGTGTTTTTTCTATTTCATTTTTGCTGTAATATGCTTTAGCAATTGAAAGTGAGAACCGTTCCTTTGGTATAAACATAGGCGCGTTCTTTTCCTTTCCACCAGGGCTAAGAGGATAATAGTTGTATGTTGTTTAGCACCAAGATATTAGATGGTTTACCAATTTTTAGCCTGAGTGTTCAGAGGCTCATATGCAAACAACTCCGGTAATTGAATAATGGAGCCATCCAATAATTATCTATTCAAAAGAAATACTGTAAATTTTAATTTTATATAATATTGTTGATGGTATTATATATATATATATATATATTTTTTTTTTTTTTTCATAAAATTTGATCAATTGTTGATGGTATTTTTTTTTTTATATTTTATGATAAATTGGAATTTCAAATTTGAATAACTAAATCATAATTTGAGTGAGTGACTAAATCAGTATAATTTGAGTGTACTGGATGGATTTTTCATGATGTTGAATTCATTTATACATTCAAAAGTACAATTTAAACAACATAATGTTAGGCAGCCCAAACAAAACATAGCATAAAATAAGCAAGATCAAACAATGCTGAATTCATTTATATATTCAAAAATACCATTTAAACAACATAATGTTAGGCAGCCCAAGCAAAACAGAGCATATAACAGAGCATAAAATAAGCAAGATCAAACAAGCATTAAACAAGGCACATCAATCATATACTTGACACTGATTTATGTGGAAACCCAATGAAGGGAATATCCGTATTCTTATTATACAAGGGAGAATTACAATAGCCTTCATAGGCATACAATCATCCCTTGCCTGAAAAAATCCAAAATAGATGGAAGCCCAGCATCAGCATTCTTATTGATGTTTGTGTGTGTTCGCTTGCTCTTACACTCTTCACACATTGCACTCACACCTCTATGGGTATGCTTACATATATAACATCTATCACTCAGTTACACAAACTGATCATGAATAGATCACATAATTAAACTAACAGTTCATAAATAGATTGCATTCATGGGCATTAACATAGCTGCATGCATGTACATGTGACAGCATGAGGAAATTCGTTGACATGTTTCCAACACATAAAATAGTGATTTCACCAAAAATCTGTTTAGCGCCATATTGTTCATATCCGCTCACTAGTTCATATCCGACGTTTGATCACTGGAAGTTTGAGTTCATCGCAAGATGTTTGTAGTTGACCTCTACGAGTTTGAGTTGCAGTTAATTTCGAAGTGCTTGAGGTTACTCTCCGCAGAACCTCGAGAGAAAACTCCCAAAGATTCTTGGCCATTACCAGAATTATAGTTATTACAGATAGATTACTCAATGAATCTCAGTAACAATTAACCCTATAACTCAATTAAAAGTTTTTTAATTAACATTATAAACCAATTGAATTTCTTTAACCAACCTTATTAAACCCCAAGTTGCTCGCACTCGTGGGGATTTATTCCACATTCGGTGAGGAAAGCGATTTCTTGGCTAAGTTAGCTCCCAGTGGTTGGGAGATTTATTCTGCATTTGGCCAGGAAAACAAGCTTTTGATTAAGTTGCCGACACTGGTGGGTATTTATTTCAGAATCTTTTGGCTACGCTACCCCACTGGTGGGGATGTTATCTGTGCCTCTCTTCTCTCTGCTATTTTCTTCCTATCTTTTCGGCTAAGTTATGGTCACTGGTGGGGATTCATTCTGAAATCTTTTGGCTTGATGTTGCGGCCACTGGTGGGTCGGTAGTCTGCAATCTTTTGGCTAAATTGCTGCCACTGCATCACTGGTGGGGCTTGTTCAGCAATCTTTCGGCTAAGTTTCAGCCATCCGCGAGGATCTAATCCGCAAAAGCAAATATTTTAGCCAAGTTATGTCGTTGTTGGGGATCTATTCCACTTTATTTCTTCTAGTATTTGAATATCGGTGGAAAATAATACCAGTTCAGTTCATTTCTACAAACCAATCAATCTCCATGAAATTTCAACTTTGACATGTTTTCTATGATTTGAATATCGGTGGTAAATAATACCAGTCCAGCACTACAAGCCAACCAAATTCCAATCTCCTTTAATTTGGAATTGTACATGTCTACTAGGATTTGAACATCTGTTAGAAGTCACACCTCTACAGCTTGACAAACCAACCAACCACTATTAACAAACAGATTAATTTATATACAGTCTCTGGAATTTCCATATTTCTCCAATAATTATTGTTATCAGTCATGCTAAATGTAGTTAAATCTGAGTCATGTGCTACATGCTCCTTGTCACTATTAAAAAATGATCAAACCCATTTCATGCAAAACGTTTTGAATGGAATGGTTTATAAAATTTATCTTGTTGTGTTAATCTAGGATTTTGGAATCGAATTTTTAAACAAGTTATGGGTATCTTTTATTTAGTATTTTTATCAAATAAATCGAACTTTTAACAAGTTATGGGATCTTTTATTTAGTGTTTTTATCTAATACTGTATGCTTAGTGTTAATGAGTTTGTATGTGTATGTGGAAAAATGTCGACCAATTTTTTTTCAAAGTTTTTAAAAAAATTGTTAAAGTAACTTAAGCTTTTAAGAGATTCTTATAACATCTTTGTTCTGTGTATTATTGTAGAGATTCTTGTCACATCTTTGTTGTGTGTATTATTGTTCATTAATTTTTTTATAAGAATATAAAGATATTTATAAGAATTTTATTAAGAATGTAGAGATATTTATAAGAATTTTATTAACAATGTAGAGATATTTACAAAAAAAATTTAATAAGTAATAAACTTTTTATGATGATTATTATTATTATCCTTTAAAATTAATTTTGGTTTATTACACCTTCAGAAAAATGATAAAAAAATAATTGATTTATTTCAGAAAAATGGTAAAAAATAATTAGTTTTCTTTAATATTATGTTTATATTATGGAAAAGATTTGAAAGAAACTTGCTTAAATCTTTATAATTTGGTTAAGTTAAAAGAATATGAAGATCAATGATGAATTACAAATATTTTTAAATTGAATTTTAATATGATATATGTAGGACATTGTTAAAAATGTATTTTTCTTCCTCCACCTTATCATCAATTTTTTTCATCTATAATATTTTAGGATTTGTTAAATGCACACTTCCAATTCTCATTATAATTACTTCTTATTCCTTGTTCCTCAATATACATTCATGATCCGATATTCAATACTTAAACTCAAAATTATGATAATCAAAGAAAAAAAAAACATCTTAATATATAAAAAGGATTAAAGTCAATTAAATTGATAAAATTCAAGTGCAAGAGTAGATTATTTATGAGCTGAGTTTTTACTATTTCTCTCATTTATTTTTATGTACTGCAATTTTTTATTAAACTCAAACACTATTAATCTTGAAATAGTATATTTGCCACTATATTATTGTTTTTAATTGATTCAGTTAAATATTATTTTTTAATATATTATTACTTTTATTTGATTCAATTAAATAATATTTTTTTCATCCAGTTTTAAAACTTTGGATGTTGAATTTGATTGTATTACAGTGTCAAAATCTTAAATCAACACCTTTTTCATATAAAATTACCCATAAAGAAAAAAAATTAACTAACCCCCAAAAAATATTTTCATATAAAATTACCCATTGTTGTAAGAGAAAAAGAATTAACTAACCCGAAAAAAAATACAATACTTTAGTATTAAATAGTACTAAAAAGTTTAAAGAGTGTGAAACGTGACTTTAAAATTATGCAATCATATTGCGAATATGTAGATTGGACTTTATTTAACAACATTTTTCCCATGTGAGAAAGTATTTTTTATTTAGTGCCTAGCGTAATATCAATAGTTAGCCTAAGACACATGATTGTCCACGTTGTCATTCGCATTAACACGCTTTAATAGTATTTGGTCGCATTTGTCATGTGTGAGAATATCTTAGGTCTTAGGAAAAGAAAAAGGGGCCGGGACCTAAACGTAAAGGTAGAGGAAAGATCAAGTCAATTAAAGTTAGAGATGGAAATGATTAGTGTGGGTTGATTGGAATAGTTGTTTTCCATTAGGTATTAAAACATAAAAGAATGGAAAAATAATGTCACTCATCTTATAAAGAAAGGAAGGTTTCATCTTATAAAGAAACAAAGGGTTGTGTTTTGTTTTTATGTTTTTTTAGTAGTAAAACTTATTATAATATAATTGTTAATTGGTAATAAGGATAATTGAGTGGGTCTAATGGTTAAGAACATGTGTTTCTTTCTAGGAGGTTACAGGTTCAAATCGTAAGTGGATAGATTTTCACTCTTGTTAAATACCTCTAGATGTTTAATAATTTTTAATGACTTATGAAATGCTAGTTATTGATTACATAGAGTGTACCTTAGTGAATTCTTAAAATAGCTAGATCCATTTTAACCATTCATCTAGGGAAACGATTTGATCTAGCCCCCGTCGTCGACGTCTCCCTGCTCTCGGCCCTCATGGCCTCGACGGTTCCAGATCCAGACCCCCTCCCTGAACTTCCTCAACGAGGTCGTCGTCTTCAAGGCTCTTGTGGGTTCTCTTAGTCCCCCCCGCCGCCCCCCGCTCTGTGCCCTAGCTCCTCCCAGTTTGTGAAGAGACTGGACCAGATCCCAGAAGTTCCAATTCCTTGCATCTCTGCGAGAAGAAAGGCTCTCTATTTTGCATCCAGAGAGCTTGTAAGCTAATTCATGGGATTATGGCCCTCACCTTGGAAGATCAATCTCTGCATTGAGTAGAAATGGAATCCCTTGGTCCGAGGACACACGAATCACTTCTTCTGTGGTAGGGGTTTCTATATCTTTTACTTTGAGCTTAAATCATATTGAGATCTCATTTTCAGAAATGGCCCCTACTTTTTCGGCCCAAGAGGGTTATATTTAAACAAATGGACACCGGATTTTGACCTGGAAAATGATATCCCCTCAGTCGTGCTGGTTTGGGTAAGACTCCCCCATTTTCCTTTCCACTGTTGGGGCGATGAAGTTTTAAAAAGTATAGGAGATATCCTGGGAAAATTCATTGACAGGGAAGAACCTGAATCTAGCATGTATTCTTGTGCTAGGATCTGTGTGGAAATAGATCTACAAAAAGGGCTTCCGGAAGAAATTAAACTAAAGCTAGATGATTGGACCCACATTCATAAACTAGACTATGAGAAACTCCCGTTCAAATGTAAGTCTTGTCACGAATATGGACATTTTGCAAAAAATTGCCCCAATAACAAGCAATCTCCAGAAGTTGATGCAACACATCACGAAGATGGATGGAAACAGCTTTGGAAGAAAGTAACTAGTGGTAAAGGCTCCATATCCTGACCTGGCCCCTTTGGTCCCCCACCCAACCCAGATTCCTCACGTCAAAAACCCCATCCCAAATCCCCCCCAAAAAAATCCCCTTACANTCAAAGTAAAAATCCCCCCCAACTATAGTATTGGATCCGCCTCCTCTCTTTGCCCCATCCATAGTTTGAATAGAAGACGAGTCAGAGGAAGACTATCCTTCTAAGGAGGACATGCAAGGATTAGAACAACAGGGTAATGAAGACTCCCATTCACAAGCACTCCATACTCAAGAAAGAGAAGAAGGATAAATCCGACCAGAAAAGACAAGAAAATCGGGTCGAAGAACAAAAAAGGAAGTTAGAGAGGAAGAAGCCTCAAAAGAAAAGGCACAAGGAAAGCAACAATCTATAGAAAACTCCATGTACACCTCAACAAAAAATACAGGAACCAAAGGATCAGAACACCCAGCTTATGGAAATCGGGCCTCCTCCACCCCTCGTCAATGATTTTCCTCTCCTAGAACTGCAGGGGATTCGACAGCAAGTCTAAAGCTAAATCTCTAAAAGATCTAAACAAAATGTCCAACCCATCATATATTCTTCTCTAGGAAACCAAAATGGATGCTTCATCTCTTCTAGAAACAACAAAGAAAATTTTCAAAGCTACAGGCGGAGCAAGTATTAGCTCTCAAGGAGCCTCCGATGAAATTGCAACTCTATGGGACGAGCAAATATGGACTCTCGAGTTAACTTTAGAAACTCAAAGATGGATTTTAACTGTTCTAAAAAACAAGGATAACAATAATACCATCTTTGTAGTTAATGTCTACATACCCAACTCCTATAAAGACAAAATGGCTACTTGGAACACCCTTTCAGAGCTCACAAACTATGTTGATCTCTCCTCTTACATAATTGGGGGCGATTTCAATACCCATCTCAACCCAGGGGAAAAAAAGGGGGCAGTAAAATCAGAGACCCTTTCTCTGAAAATCTTTTCGAGCTTATATTAGATTGGGACATGCAAAACATCACACCCTCAAAATAGACGTTCTGGCCTTAGTCATATAATAGTCCGTCTAGACCGTTTTCCAATCAATAGTAACCTCCTTTTCTCCCCCCATGTCATCTCCTCTCTTATCCTCCCTTTGCAGTCTCAGATCATAAACCAATCTCTCTTTCCTTTCGAAACCCCCAAAACTTCACCCCCCTCCCTTTTCACTTCAATCACCTTTGGTTGGAAAACGTAGTAGTCCCTCCTACTACTAAAAATGCATGGATCACCCCATTCTTTGGATCCCAGAATTATGTTTAGGAAAGAAATATCAAAAAAGTCAAACTAACACTCAAAGAATGGGTGAAAACCTCGTTCATTGCACCTCAACAAGAAAAGAAAAAAATATATAGAGCAACTTAGGAAAGTTCAGCTACATATAGAAAAATAAATGGTTACATAAACAATGTTGAACCAAGAAAAAGAAGCACAAAAACATCTTCAGCACACCTTGTGCAGAGAAGAAGAGCATTGACAACTGAAATCCAGAAGCCTCTGGATAAAAGCGGGCGATTCAAATACCTCCTTCTTTCACATGAAAGCACAATCACAAAGGAAAAAAAACATGGTCACCTCTATTACCTCAAATATAGGGCAACAACTCGACACCTTTGATCAAGTCAAAGAGGAGGCCTTTCATCACTTCAATAACTTATATCAACAACCAAGCAGTTAAGAAACAAATGTAGATGTTCTTAACATGCTCGCCAATATCCCAAGTGTAGTCTTAGAGAACGAAAACAATCAACTAGTCAAGGATATAACATAAGAAGAAATAACCAAATCAGTTTGGAGCTTGGATCCTGAAAAAGCCCCTGGACCTGATGGCTTTCCAATTAGATTTTATCGATCCTTATTGGACACTATCAAGAGGGATATGAAGAAAATGCTAAACTATATCCTTCACAAACAGAAAATCGAAGGAGCAACAAATTCTACCTTTCTAGTTCTAATCCTCAAAGATTCTAATCCCTCCAATTTCTCTTGTTTCCATCCCATTTCCCTTTGTAACTCTTCATACAAAATACTCACCAAGATCATCGTAACTCAGATCAATCCCCTGCTATCAAAGTTAATCTCAGAAAATTAGGGTGGTTTTTTAAAGGACAAGTAGATAACATACAATATTATGCTAGTTCAAGAAGCCATTCATTCTAACAAGAAATATTAATCCCCATGAATGGTTGTTAAAATCGACATGGAAAATGATTTTGATTGGGTCAAAACACTTTTCTTCTCTCAGTCCTCAAAGCGTGTGTTTTCTTCGACAATTTCATTAATTGGATCAGAGCCTACATCAGTGCGCCCTGGATATCCCCCCTCCTCAACAGGCGACCTTTGCAACTCTTCAAGGCCAGAAAAGGCCTCCGTCAAGGATGTCCCCTTTCCCCCTTTCTCTACATCCTCCTAGAAGACTCTCTCAGTTGTAAACTAGAAGAAGAATGAAGAAAGGGAAATCTCCCAGTTTACTTATAGTGAGAGGGGTCAAGGAAATAAATCACTCCCAATTTGTAGACGACACTCTCCTCTTGGGATCAACATCTATCTGTATTTCCATCTGCTTTCAGAAAATTCTCAGTTCCTTCCTAGCGGCCTCAGGCGGTAAACTGAATATTTCTAAGTGCGGGATATATGGGTGGAATGTTCCAGGGCACTTAAAAGAGAAAATTGCTAGAATTTTCAGCTTCCCCATTATCACAACCTGGAACCACTTTAAATATTTGGGAATGCCAATTTTTCTTAGCACTTATGGTTCTTCATCTTGGTAAGAAGTCATTGGGAAAAATTTAGCAAGAATACAAAACTAGGGAGGTCATTGTCTTAACCCTGTAGGGAAATTAGTTTTTATGAAATCGATCCTCTCAGACTACTTCTTTTTCATATCCTTCGCTCTCAAAACACTGAAGCAGATCGTCTAGCTAAAGCAGCAAAATCCTTAGAAAAGAGCCACCGCATCAGTAACCAAACCCTCTCTTATGATTGGCTATTGTAACCTTGCCAGTGCCACTAGTCTTCCTCTCACAACTCAAGACTTTTTCCTTCCATCCCATCTTTCTCCCTTAACCCTCCCCCGCTATCCTTCCCCTCCCCTCCTCTAACCTTTTTCTCTCCCCCTCCCCCCTCTCCCCGGCCCCTGCATGCTTCTTCCCCCTCTTCCCCTTGCTTGAATGGGCACCCCTCCTCCTTGGCACACGACCCCCTCCCCATCCCACGTACTTTCCTCCCTTCTCCTCATGTTCTACCTTCAAATGTTTGTACTCTCCTTTAAACCTGCAGATCTTCACTCACCCTTCCTTACTATTGATTGTATGATTATGGCGTCACCTCCAGCTCTCTACCCTACACGAATTCATTCTATCTCATCGGTTCTCCAACCATTATCCAATCTCATCACTTGGCTCTTCAGGATGCTCGGTTTTCAATCCGGTTGGTATTTTCTCCCTACTTACTCCATACATCATTTCTTCAGTGCCTTCTTGACCTGTTTTCTCCTGAGTCTCTGTGCCAATATGTGCTAAAGGTCAAGAGAAACCTGCTATTTTCTGACTTGTGTTTTGGAGGAGCTCCGAGAATAGTTATGCGCATTACGCACATATGTCAGAAGCAGGGAGGAGTGCATAGATGTTCGTCACCACAAATTTTAGCGAGAGAACTAGGGGATCCGAGAGGAAATGGTGAGCCTGCAAAATCAGCTGCACGTCATAACCAAGAATCGAAAATATCCTTAAGGGGAATTAACAGGAACAAGAGGCAACTCGGGGTCATTACCCAACAACTGGCAAGCCCACAACAACCAGAGAATTCTATGGACTCTGGTGAGTCTTGACTCCCATCCACCTTTCACTCATCAGCCAACAATGACCACCACTCAGCCTCTTCAGCACCAGGACATGCAGATCTTCACCATGCAGAGGTGAACCCAACAACACCACAAACGGAACAACAAGAACTAGATCTTTCTCTAAATCATTAGTCAGGTTTCAAATGAATTGTAAAATTTTGTTTCTTTTAAACTTGTATGTTGCCATTTTTACTTGGCATAATTGTAGTTCTTACAGTTTCTTTAAAATTCCATAGACATCGAGACTCTCATGGAAGAAGCAGAGGCTTTTTCACTTTTCCATATGTAATTTTTGGATTTCTGTTGATATTTTTTTAATATACAAAATCCCAACCATTTCTGTTAAAAAAAAATGCAATAGTAGAGTTGCAATTTCCTCCAATACTTGGCGTGACACTGGTATGAAAGAAAAGGATAACTCCATTAATTTTCTAGGCATTTCCTTTCCCCCAACATGAAGAAACTCCTTCCTTTCTCCACCTCTTCCCTCTAGCACTTTGATCGATTCCTTTTCCAGCCTGCATTTCAATCATTACTCAAGCGAAGTCTTCTGTCATATGTTCATTCTCATGCTCCTCACGTTGGTTGAAATTTTTTTGTTGCTTAGTATCGTTCTTTGGTATCTGAAACCCTAATTCGCATGCTCCTCGACCTAAAAACACGCACTGTCAACTAAGCTGCTCGTCACCTGTACATGACCACGTTGCACTGTACCAGACCTCGACCTAGTGTGGACTCCACCTCGACTTTACGCCTGACTGTGGTATTAGCCTCAACGTTGACTGAAACTCAAATTTGCACATCAATTGTTCAACCCGACTACTAGGGTTCTTCCTCATGCACATTTCTAGGATTCTTCCTCATGCCCGACTGCTAGAGTTCTTTGTCACACACATTTCTAGGATTCTTCCTCACGCCCGACTGTTAGGGTTCTTCCTCATGCACATTTCAATACCCACAAGTCATCTTTTCATATCTTTTGAATGCTAACAAACTTTGGGATGGAAGTCTCACTAGCTAGTAATTCATAACCACCTTTAAAAGTTGTTGTAACCTTGAAAGGTAGTCCATGTTCCCTTGCAGAATTAAGGTTCTTCACCAAGCATTGCGACAGTTGAAACCCTAACTCCTTGCTGCAAATCAAACTACTACAATTGAATTACTACAAATCAGACCCCTAACATTTTCCGTCGAATGCCCAATAGTCACCCGTATTACATACTGAATATCTCATGTTGGTGAATGATGAACCAACCACGAAGTTCAATTAGTATTCTGGTGAACTTGACACAACTTTCAATTTGCGTGCATTGAGATCGTGTTTGGTCATATATTTGGATTGACTTTTAATCAGGCGAAGTGGGTTCGTGTTCCACTTGACTTGCCATTGAGATAGGGGAGATGTGAAGAGAATATATCTTGTCTTTGACACCACTCCTTGGTGCAGCTTCTACACCTTCGACACCCCTCTACTCCATTTGATGGACAACATGGAGGTAGTAAGAGAACATGCAAAAAGAAGAAGCTCAAAGGCAGGGGGTTGGCATAAACTTCATGAAAAATACAATATTCACTGTACCCATTGTGGAAGGAAAGGGTCAAATGAAGTGACTGACTATAGATTTCCGTGGGAAAAGATGAAAGAGAGAAATAATCCAAAAGAAGACAACGTTAAAAAAATATGATCCGATGAAAGATAAAACACTTGTCGATTATGTTGTTTCCCATTGTAATATAGGAGTAAGATAGATGCATGGATTCTTGGCGTAGGTGCAACCTCCCACATGACATTACGAAGAGACTTCTTTGAATACTTCAATGACAATGTATATGGCATAGTGTATTTTGCAGATAGATCAAGTCTCAAACCTTCACGAATGCGAGCCCTTAGGATTACGTTTCCTAGGCTCCTATATTGTCTTCCTTATAATGTGTTCCGAAGATGCAAAGGAATTTGTTGGCCCTGGTGCACATTCGAAAAAAATTTCGTGCTATGTTCATATGTTCAGTGGAAAAGTTGAAATAAGGAAGGATTTTGACAACATGATTGCCATGACTGGAATGGAAGATGGAAGACTATTGAAGTTAAAAGTGACATGCTATCATACACAAAATGCTCCATACCTCTCTCATCATGATGCATGCATAATGTCATCAAGTCTTTTGTGGCATGCTAGATTTGGCCATATCAATTATGACAGTCTCCTTTTGTTGAGAAAGAATGGTGTTTCTGGTTTTCCTACTATTCCCAGTAAATTGAAGCAATGTGATGCTTGTATCCTTGGAAAATGAAGCAAAAAACCATTTCATGAGCCTACTTCTAGAGCATGTAGAAAACTTGAATTGATTTATTTTTATTTGTGGCCCTATGTATGTTCCTTATGCTAATGGAAATAGATATATCATGAGATTTATTGATTATTACACTAGGATGTGTTGGGTGTATTTGTTGAAAGATAAATTACATGCTTTTGAAACTTTTAAAATTTTTCACGTATGGATTCAAAATGAAGCTCAGTCTCATATTGGCTCTCTTCACACTAATAATGGAAGAGAATATACATCTAATGAATTTGAAAGATACCTTTGCCAACATTGGATCAAACATCAAACCACAGTTCCATACAAACCTCAACATAATGGTGTAGCTAAATGAATGAACAGGACACTCCTAAATATGGTTTGTTTCATGATGTTTTTCATGTGTCAACTTCATGTTATCTCATGAGTCTTGGATCAACAATTGTCTCATGGAGATCACACAAATAATCAATTCCAACATATTCCACAATATTGGAAGAATATGTGGAAGTTGTATAATGAGATAGTGTGGCTTAGGAAAATACTTGAATATTTTGAGGAGACACAAGTGAATTCTATTCGTCTTCTAGTTGACAATACTTTTGCAATCAATTTGGCCAAGAATCCCAAATTCCATGATCGAACCAAGCACATCAACATAAAATATCTCCTGATTCAATATCATGTAGAGCCCAAGACTATTCTCTTAAGACATTGTTCCAAAGATGAATAAATTGTGGACATCTTCACGAAAGCGCTTGGAAGAGAAAATTTTGAAAAGTTCAAAGTGATGCTTGGAATCACAAACACCCCTTTTGATTAAGGGGGGGAATGATGGGAACACAATCATTGGGATTTCATTACATGTGTTACACATCAAAATTACACACTTGGGAATCATATAATAATTGTCACAAGTGTCTCACTTTAACTGTCGCAAGTGTCATAAATTGCTTCATACACTTTTGTTAAGTGTTGCAACTCAATCGACACCATGGAAATAGTTGTCACAACTCCTAAATCATGTTAGAGGAAGAAGCCCCATCATTTAACATTCGAAACATTATTTTTACCTGGGAATTTGACTTCTTTTGAGCAATTTAGAAGGGTGGCGCTCCCCTTTCCATGTTAAGGGAGTGCCATTTTTGGCAAGTGGCACTCTTTCTCTCACTAAGAGGAGCTCCATTCTCGTTAGAGGGAAAAGGGGGGATCATCCATATTATTATATGGGCTATCTCTCTTGGGATGCGGTTGGTTGTGTTCGACCCATATGCTATGGATTCATCTTAGGATCAGATCCCAACCTTAAGGAGCCATATCCTCAACTGTATTCTTCATTTTCTTATGGCGGTTGTGGCTCTCAAGCCTATATATTGAAGGTATTTCCAGGGTGAATGGGGAAGTAATTACTCAGAGTATCATCATTTTGATCTTGATACATTCGTGCAAGGGTTGGACGAGGAGAGATTGGAGAGGCTATTGTAGAATCAATTGTGGTCTGTAAGTATCGTCTTTATTTGTTCTCATTCAATATACACTTGTCCTATTTTCTTTAAGCTTTTCCTATTACCTTTAAGTATATTCCCTAATCAACTAGAGTAGGAGATAGTTTTTTTCCTTTGTTGTGCATTACAGATCTCAATTTGCACTAGGGAGTTTGAAGATCAAGCTTAGGGATTGGAAGCAATGAGGACAAACGTTGAAGAAGGTACATAATATCCTCTCTCTCCTTCTTGTTGATTAGTTAATATAAGTTTAAAGGGATGTTAGTGTCCACTTTTACTTCCTCTTTCTTGGTATATGGGTCTATAAATCCAAGGGAGGTTTCAATTGTCCGCAGGAGAAACATTATGTAATAGAAAAATGACGACCATACCGGGGATCAACTTTGACTAGTCTTTCCTTGGATCATATAAATCCTTTTCCTATCATTAGATATTGTTTGGTTCTTGATTCTGATCTATTTTTTTCTTCCCTTTTCTTCATTGAAGATATCACAGAGTCATTGATTGGTTTTTCTAAGTTTTTAGTCTTTTTAATCCATTTTTGAAATTTTCTAGAACTGAGCCTCCCCTGTAGTTGACACCAGGGCACCAATATTGTAATGTTCCTGACTTGTCTAGTCTAGGAAACACTGCTAATGTGTGTGTAGGATCAAAGGTTTACAACATATAAATGATTATACAAATAATAAATGTGACAAAGGACTGCAAAGTTTGTATTATGATATCTCCATGGATTACAAAATGGTTAAATGCGGCTGAATAAACTGACAATACTCGACTAGATAAACAGACGAAGGATCTTAGTTGGAATACAAATAAGCAATTGCGGTTGAATTAAATAACAACACTCGGCTAGATCAAAAGACAAAAGGATCTCAACCAGAATACAAATAAGCAACTAAAAGATAATACACGAAATATGGGAGCACTGCGGAATCAATGAAGAATGATGGAAGACCTGGATGATCTTCCCGGTGACTAGGGTGTGTCTTTCAACACCGAAATTAGCCAACTGGTGTCTTCCTCCTGGAATACACTGAACTATCTCTCTTGAGATGCGCCTCTTCTCCTCAATGACAAGTCATAATTTTCATAATAATGAATTAGGTCATTGACCCTTCCTTTATAGCTTTCCAAAACCCTAAATCATGTTGAAACCCTAATTTGATGTTCATTTCCAAAACCCTAAATTATGTTGAAACCCTAATTCGTTGTTGACTTCCAAAACCCTAAATCACTGCTGAAACCCTAATTCACTGTTGACTTCTATTTTTAGCTCATAATGACTTAAAAGCACTTTTAACCCTTTTTAGCTCAATGTCACTTTCCGAATAT
>ML783191.1:1172340-1224478 GCA_009831015.1 Picea engelmannii | reverse complement strand
CCCTGGCTATAGTCTAATGGGGTGGTTTAGACCATTAAGCCTCCTCTTCTGGAGCTCCTGTTTGGAAAGGGACATTACAGTCCTCCCTTCCCGAAATTGCTTGTCCTCAAGCAATACCAGTCCAGGGTGCTGCAACACCTGCTTTCTCTCCTAAGTAGCATCCTCTACTGGAAGCCCTCTCCATATGATCAAACACTCTTTGATGACCCTGCTCTTTAGTTTCCGCTCCCGAAACTCCAAAACCTCCTCCAGAACTAACTCCAACTATCCCTCCTCATCCAATAGGGGAAGCTCCTTTGACGTGTTAATGAATTGTCGCACTGCATTTTTTAGGCAAGACACGTGGAACAGATTATGAATCTTGCTCCCCTCTGGAATCTCTAGCTCGTAAGCAACCTCGCCTACTCGGCTCATGATCCTGTAAGGAAAATAAAATTTGGGCTTGAGCTTCTCGGTCCCACTCTTCTTCATAGATGACTATTTGTAGGGTTGGACTATCAAGAAAACCAAATCTCCAACCTCAAATTTGTGCTCTATCATGTGCCTATCCACAGTTATCTTTTGTCATTTTTGCGCTATCTGTAGGTTCTGTTTCAACAACTTGAGAATATCCCGACTCTCTATGATCCAATACTTGGCCTTGGGAGCTCTTCTCTCCCTGAAGAACAAGTCTACCAAAGTGGGAGAATCATATCTGTACAATGCTCGAAAGGGTGTCATACCAATGGACATGTGGAAGGTGGTGTTGTAGCAATGTTCTCCTAAATGTAATCACTTTACCCACGTTCTCTGTTGTCCTCCTACATAGTTGCTCAAATACCCTTCAACCCACTTGTTGACAATCTCGGTCTGCCCATCTATCTGAGGGTGGTAGCTGGTGCTAGGTGTCAAATCTGTCCCCACCAATTGAAACAACTCTCTCCAAAATGTCCTTATGAACTGACTATCCCTGTCACTGACGATGTTCTTCGGCAACCCATGAAGTTTGAAGACCTCCCTGAAGAAAAGCTCGGCTACCTGAACTGCGATGTACTTTTTCGGTATGGAATAGAAGTGAGCAAACTTGGTCAATCTATCGACCACTACATAGATACAGTCCTTACCCTGGACCTTGGGTAGACCGGTGATGAAGTCCATAGATATACTCTGCCATTTCTACTCTGGAATGGGGAGTGGATGAAGTAGCCCTGCTGGAAGAGCATGCTCTGACTTGTTTTGCTGGCAAGTCACACACTCACTGATGTGTCTCATAACGTCTTGTTTGAGGCCCTTCCATGAGAACCTCTCTCTGATCTGTTTGCAGGTTTTGAAAAACCCCTGATGGACTGCTAGAGGTGAATCATGAAATGTGGTGAGGATCTTCTTCTTAAGCCCTGAATCTGGCACCAAGTAGACTCTATCCTTGTAAAATATGACATTGTCAATGACCCTATACTGGTCATCCTATACTTTCCCATCCATCATCTCACAAGAGAAATTGTTCTTGGAATATTCCACTAACAAGTGGGATTTCCAATCTGCTAAAATCTCCATCAAAGAACATGCCACAGGTCTCCTCGATAGTGCATCGGCCACAATGTTATTCTTCCCCTTGACATACTCTATGTCAAATTCGAATGCCTATACCTTCATCACCCATTTCTGTTGGTGCTCACTGAGGTCCTTCTGCTCAAGGAAATACTTAAAATTGTTGTGATCGGTCTTGACCACGAATTTGTTGCCTGCCAAATATTGTCTGAACTTTTTCAAGGCATGCATGATTGCCAACATTTCCTTATCATAAATGGAGTACAACCTCTCAGGTTGAATAAGATTTTGGCTCTCAAATACAATTTGGTGTCCTCCCTGCATCAAAACTGCACTGATCCCTTCACCGGATGCGTCACACTCTAGTACAAATGGTAGGGTGAAGTCTGGTAGTGCCAACACTGGACAAGTGCCCATGAATTCCTTCACGTGATCAAAGGCTTATTGTTATTTCTCGGACCATATGAAGGCCCCATGATTGGTAAGATGTGTCAGTGGTGCTCCAAGATGAGAAAATTCCCGGATGAACCGCCTGTAATAGCTGCACAACCCAAAGAAGCTCCTCAATTCTGTCATGTTCTTGGGCGTCGACCAATCCAGAATGGCCCCGATCTTCTCTTGGTGCGCCTATACCCCCTTTGCACTGATGATGTGGCCTAAGTAAAGAAGCTCTGTCATACCAAACTCACACTTGGGCTCTTTGGCATATAATGACTGTGCCTCCATGATGCTCAATACCTCATCCAGGTGCCTCATATGCTCTTTCCATGACCGACTATAGATCAAGATGTCGTCGAAGAAAACCAAGACTGATTTCCTTAACTGATCCCTGAATATATGGTTCATGCAAGACTGGAATGTAGCAGGTGCATTGGTTAGCCCAAATGGCATAACCAAGAACTTGAAGTGTCCAAAATGACATCGAAATGTCGTGCTCTCTATGTCCTACTCTAGGATGTTGATCTGAGGATATCTAGAGCGTAGATCAATTTTTGAGAAGAAAACTGCCCCATGCAGTTCATCCATCAACTTGTCAATGCATGGGATAGGGTATCGGTTCTTGATGGTTTTCTTGTTCAAGTCTCGGTAATCAATGCACATCCTCATGGTGCCATCCTTCTTCAGAACTAAGACAACTGAAGAAGAAAATGGGCTGTTGCTCGATCTGATGTGTCCCATCGCCAAAAATTCCTTGATTTCCTTCTCTATCTCATCCTTGAACCTCCTAGGATGACGATAGGGGGGGTGATCATAGGTTTGGCCCCCTCCTCCAACTCAATGGTGTACTCAAACCCCCTGTCAGGTGGCCTCCCTGGTGGAATTGCCTCAAACACCTGTTGATGTCGTCCCAATAAATTCTTGATCTCTGTATGGTATTGTTGTCGACCTTCTGAATCCTTCTGAGTAGTGATCAAGCATTCTACGGCATATGCTACCTCCCCATGTCTAAATATCCTCTCCATCCTCTTGGCTAAAACTGTCCTGGGTGCTCCTGTCGACATACCTCTTAGAACAACCTTCTTCCCATCCTGATCTCTAAATCCCATTTCCAAGGTTTGGTAGTTGGTAGTGATTTTTCCCAAGGTAATCGTCCACTCAAATCCTAACATGAAATCTATGTCCGATAGATCAACCACATAAAATGTGTCTCTCACTGTGTAGTTTCCTAACTTCATCTCTAAGTTTGCAACTCTTTCTAGACACTCCACTGTGTGGCCATCTGCTACCGCAACATCAAACCCCTCAAACTCCTCTGTCTAAAGTGCCCATCTCGATACTAGTGAAGCGTCGATGAAGTTGTGGGTGGCCCCACCATCTATCAGGGCGATTTTCCATTGCCCCTGGATAATCCCTCTGATATGAAGGGTATCATACCTGGGAACACCAGAAAGGGTTGCTATGACACCTCCCTTTGCTGGTTTCCTCATGTTAGCCTGTTCTGGCAGTTGTGGGACTACTAGAGGATGGGCTCCTGCCGATGTTGGTGGTCTACGGGGAGGCTGCTCCTCTACTGGTGCTGACTCCTCCTCTAAACTAGTGGATCCACTATCCTGATCCTCCTCCTCACTGTCCACGCTATCTGCTACTACCTGAATATAATGAATCTCTCCCTTACCCATGCACCTATGGCTTGGGACCCAAGGATATCTGTAGCTGAAGCAAATCTTCTTCCTCATAAGCTCTCACTTAGTCTCATCATCCAACTTCTCCTTGCCCTTCCATTCTCTCTGGAATGGCTTCATGTCTCAATCCCTCTGGGGCACAAATGGTTTGGAGAAAGTTTTAGTTTTTGGCACTGAGTCTGCCAGATCTCGAGTGCGAAGGATGGCATCCTGCAAAGTGGGAGGATTGTATGCCTTCACCCATCCTCTCAAAGGCTTTGTGAGTCCTTCTGTGAATAGCATGATCAACCTGGGCTCTGATATATCTGTCAATGCCATGGCTACCCACTGAAAATCTGTGATGAACACCTCTGTTGTGCCAGTTTGTCTCAATTGGGCTAGATCCCTGAAGTGTATCTCAGGATCCTTCCTGTCAAACCTATCCATGAGTCTATCTGTAAACTCCCTATAGGAGGTGATGCGATTGTGACCCAATGTCACTAGTCCATGATACCACCACTCGTGTGCCTCACCCTCTAAATGTAAGGTCGCAAAACTGATGGCCTCTGTCTCGGTCATCTGGTTGAGCTAGTAATACGTGTCTAGCTTCAGTACCCAAGCTCTGGCGGTGTATTTTGACGATCCATCGAAAGAAGGGATGGTGAGTTTCCCAACGTTTTGGATGAAATCGAGGTTATGCCCCTACTGTTGTTGTGGTCCTCCACTCTACGTCTCTCTGTGGCAGTTCCTGAGTCTAAGTCCACAATACTCAACTAAGGTCATGTCCTGATGGAAGTCATGACCCAATGCTACGTACTCCCTCCTATACTCTGCAATGTCATCAGCATGAGTGGGTGGCCTCTGTGGTATCGGTGGCGGTGTTGCGACCAGGGGTGCCCTCTAGAAACTGGGAAACAAGGGTATGGGAATCCTACTCACAGAGGTGTATGTGCGAGAGGGTGACTGGGGTCTACTGCCTACTCCCAGGTTCCCTTGTGCTGCATGCGGGACTTGTGTATCTGGGGTGCCCACTCTAGCCAATCTATCAACCACCTGTGCCAAGAACTGAGACATGGTCCATTGACTAGCTAACATATCGTTGATAACTTGCATGAAAGATGCATATGGATCTATGGGGGCCTTGCCACTGCCCTCTGGTCGCTCATATCTGTATCCTAGCATCCTCTCTACCTCGCGCTCAGCCTCACGCTCTTCTCTTCTCTCTACTTCTTTGTGTGCCTCTTCCTCTTCCTCTGAGCTAGGAGGAAAAGGGGGAAAATCAGGCCTATGCCTTCTTTCGTGATGTGTGTTGTAAGTGAAATATTCGTCACCTACGTGTTCACGGCCCTCTGGGTCTTCTACTGCACTCATTGTCTTTAGTCACAAGTTGGTAGGACTAAAGCTCTTATACCATTGTAATGTTCCTCACTTGACTAGTCTAGGAAACGTTGCTAATGTGTGTGTAGGATCAAAGGTTTACAACATATAAATGATCATACAAATAATAAACACGACAAAGGATTGCAAAGTTTGTATTATGATATCTCTGTGGATTACAAAATGGCTGAATGCGGCTGAATAAACTGACAATACTAGACTAGATCAACAGACGAAGGATCTTAGCCGGAACACAAATAAGCAGCTGCGGTTGAATTAAATAACAACACTCGGCTAGATCAAAAGACAAAAGGATCTTAGCTGGAATACAAATAAGCAACTAAAAGATAATACCCGGAATATGGGAGCACTGCAGAATCAATGAAGAATGATGGAAATCATGGATGATCTTCTTGGTGACTAGGGTGTGTCTTTCAACACCGAAATCAGACAACTGGTGTCTTCCTCCTGGAATACACTGAACTATCTCTCCTGAGATGCACCTCTTCTCCTCAATGACAATTTCTAATCTGTATAATAATGAATTAGGTCGCTGACCCTTCCTTTATAGCTTTCCAAAACCCTAAATCATGCTGAAACCCTAATTCGTTGTTGATTTCCAAAACCCTAAATCATGCTAAAACCCTAATTCACTGTTGACTTCCAAAACCCTAAATCACTGCTGAAACCCTAATTCATTGTTGACTTCTAAAACCCTAAATCACTGCTGAAACCCTAATTCACTATTGATTTTTATTTTTAGCTCATAATGACTTAAAAGTGCTTTTAACCCTTTTTAGCTCAATGTCACTTTCCAAATATAACGCCTGTGACTGGAGTGACCTCTAGTAACCCTGTTTACCCCTCTTTGGCCCTGGCTATAGTCTAACGGGGTGGTTTAGACCACTAAGCCTCCTCTTCTGGAGCTCTTATTTGGAAAGAGACATTACAAATATCCTGACTAGTGCTCCCCTAGAGGCCTGTAGAGAGTATCATAACACTCTTTCTACATAATGACATGAGCGCCACTTTTTCCTTTTGAAAAAATCAGAGGATTTTGGCCTATTTATGCTCAGATTGTTGGAGTGGATCTTCAACCTAGAAGTACTCCAATTACTCTTGGATTTTATTGATTGAAGGAATTTGTTATTCATAACACATTTTGGTCTTTGTTGAGCTTGCAAAATTTGAGTGAGTGACTAAATCAGTATAATTTTCAAATTTGAGTAATTAAATCAGTATCATTTGAGTGAGTGATTAAATCAGTATAATTTGAGTGATGGATTTTTCATGATGTTGAATTCATTTATACATTTAAAAGTACAATTTAAACAACATAATGTTAGGAAGCCCAAACAAAACATAGCATATAACAGAGCATAAAATAAACAAGATCAAACAATGCTGAATTCATTTATACCTTCAAAAATACAATTTAAACAACATAATTTTAGGCAGCCCAAGCAAAACATATCATATAACACAGCATAAAATAAGCAAGATCAAACAAGCATTAAACAAGGCACATCAATCATATACTTGACACAGTGATTTACGTGGAAACCCAATGAAGGGAAAAAACCACGGTAAATGATTATCCGTATTCTTATTATTCAAAGGAGAATTACAGTACTTCATAGGCATACAATCATCCCCTGCTCGAAAAAACCTAAAATAGATGGAAGCCCAGCATCAGCATAGTTATTGATGTTTGTGTGTGTTCCCTTGCTCTCACACTCTTCACACATTGCACTCACACCTCTATGGGTATGCTTACATATATAACATTTATCACTCTGTTACACAAACTGATCATGAATAGATCACATAATTAGACTAACAGTTCATAAATAGATTGCATTTATGGGCATTAACATAGCTGCATGCATGTACATGTGACAGCATGAGGAAATTCGTTGACATGTTTCCAACACAGAAAATAGTGATTTCACCAAAAATCTGTTTAGCAAGATTCAGATTAAAAAATTGAAAGAATCGCGCCATATTGTTCATATCCACTCACTGGTTCATATCCGACGTTTGATCACTGGAAATTTGAGTTCATCGCAAGATGTTTGTAGTTGACCTCTACGAGTTTGAGTTGCAGTTAATTTCGAAATGCTTGAGGTTATTCTCCACAGAACCTCGAGAGAAAACTCCCAAAGATTCTTGGCCATTACCAGAATTATAGTTATTACAGATAGATTACTCAATGAATCTCAGTAACAATTAACCCTATAACTCAATTAAAACTTTTTTAATTAACATTATAAACCGATTGAATTTCTTTAACCAACCTTATTAAACGCCAAGTTGCTCGCATTCGTGGGGATTTATTCCACATTCGGTGAGGAAAGCGATTTCTTGGTTAAGTTAGCTCCCAGTGGTAGGGAGATTTATTCTGCATTTGGCCAGGAAAACAAGCTTTTGATTAAGTTGCCGACACTGGTGGGTATTTATTTCAGAATCTTTTGGCTACGCTACCCCAAAAGCCAATATTTTAGCCAAGTTAATGTCGTTGTTGGGGATCTATTCCACTTTATTTCTTCTAGTATTTGAATATCGGTGGAAAATAATACCAGTTCAGTTCATTTCTACAAACCAATCAATCTCCATGAAATTTCAACTTTGACATGTTTTCTATGATTTGAATATCGGTGGTAAATAATATCAGTCCAGCACTACAAGCCAACCAAATTCCAATCTCCTTTAATTCGGAATTGTACATGTCTACTAGGATTTGAACATCTGTTAGAGGTAATACCTCTACAGCTTGACAAACCAAGCAACCACTATTAACAAACAGATTAATTTATATATTTCCATATTTCTCCAATAATTATTGTTATCAGTCATGTTAAATGTAGTTAAATATGAGTCATGTGCTACATGCTCCTTGCTACGCTTGTCACTATTAGAAAATGATCAAACCCATTTCATGCAAAACGTTTTGAATGGAATGGTTTATACAATTTATCTTGTTGTGTTAATCTAGGATTTTGGAATCGAATTTTTAAACAAGTTATGTGTATCTTTTATTTAGATATTTATTATTGTCCATTAAAAATATAAAGATATTTATAAGAATTCTTTTAAGAATGTAGAGATATTTATAAGAATTTTATTAAGACGGTAGAGATATTTATAAGATTTTTTTTTAATAAGTAAAAAACTGTTTTATGATGATTATTATTATTATCCATTAAAATTAATTTTGGTTTATTGGACTTTCAGAAAAATGATAAAAAATAATTGGTTTGTTTCAGAAAAATGGTAAGAATTAATTAGTTTTCTTTAATATTATGTTTATACTATGAAAAAGATTTGAAAGAAGCTTTCGTAAATCTTCATAATTTGGTTAAGTTAAAAGAATATGAAGATCAATAGTAAATTACAAATATTTTTAAATTGAATTTTAATACGATATGTGTAGGACATTGTTAAAAAATGTATTTTTCTTCCTCCACCTTACTATCAATTTTTTTCATCTATGATGTTTTAGGATTTGTTAAATGCACACTTCCAATTCTCATTATAATTACTTCTTATTCATTGTTCCTCAATGTACATTCATGATCAGATATTCAATACTTAAACTCAAAATTATGATAGTCAAAGAAGAAAAAAACCCATAAAAAAAAACAACATCAACTACAATATCACTTATAAAACATCTTAATATATAAAAAGGATTAAAGTCAATTAAATTGATGAAATTCATGTGCAAGAGTAGATTATTTATGAGCTGAGTTTTTAGTATTTCTCTCATTTATTATTATGTAATGCAATTTTTTATTAAGCTCAAACACTATTAATCTTAAAATAGTATATTTGCCAATATATTATTAGATTATTTATGAGCTGAGTTTTTAGTATTTCTCTCATTTATTATTATGTACTGTAATTTTTTATTAAGCTCAAACATTATTAATCTTGAAATAGTATATTTGCCAATATATTATTAGATTATTTATGAGTTGAGTTTTTAGTATTTTTCTCATTTATTATTATGCACTGCATTTTTTTATTAAACTCAAACACTATTAATCTTGAAATAATATATTTACCAATATATTATTAGATTATTTATGAGCTGAGTTTTTAGTATTTCTCTCATTTATTATTATGTACTGCAATTTTTTATTAAACTCAAACACCATTAAATAGTATATTTACCACTATATTATTATTTTTAATTGATTCAATTAAATATTATTTTTTAATATATTATTACTTTTATTTGATTCAATTAAATAAAAAAAAGTTATCCAGTTTTAAAACTTTGGATGCTGAATTTGATTGTATTACAATGTCAAAATCTTAAATCAACACCTTTTTCATATAAAATTACCCATAAAGAAAAAAAAATTAACTAACCCCCAAAAAATATTTTCATATAAAATTACCCATTGTTGTGGGAGAAAAAGAATTAACTAACCCGAAAAAAATACAATACTTTAGTATTAAATAATACTAAAAAGTTTAAAGAGTGTGAAACGTGACTTTAAAATTATGCAATCATATTGCGAATATGTAGATTGGACTTTATTTAACAACATTTTTCCCATGTGAGAAAGTATTTTTTATTTAGTGCTTAGAGTAATATCAATAGTTAGCCTAAGACACATGATTGTCCACGTTGTCATTCGCATTAACACGCTTTAATAGTATTTGGTCGCATTTGTCATGTGTGAGAATATCTTAGGTCTTAGGAAAAGGAAAAGGGGCCGGGACCTAAACGTAAAGGTAGAGGAAAGATCAAGTCAATTAAAGTTAGAGATGGAAATGATTAGTGTGGGTTGATTGGAATAGTTGTTTTCCATTAGGTATTAAAACATAAAAGAATGGAAAAATAATGTCACTCATCTCATCTTAAAAAGAAAGGAAGGTTTCATCTTATAAAGAAACTTTGTGTTTTGTTTTTTTAGTAGTAAAACTTATTATAATATAATTGTTAATTGGTAATAAGGATAATTGAGTGGGTCTAATGGTTAAGAACATGTGTTTTTTTCTAGGAGGTTACAGGTTCAAATTGTAAGTGGGTAGAATTTCACTCTTGCTAAATACCTCTACGTGTTTAATAATTTTTAATGACTTATGAAATGCTATTTATTGATTACATAGAGTGTACCTTAGTGAATTCTTAAAATAGCTAGATCCATTTTAACCATTCATCTAGGGCAACGATTTGATCTAGCCCCTGTCGTCGACGTATCCCTGCTCTCGGCCCTCATGGCCTCGGCGGTTCAAGATCCAGACCCCCCTCGAACTTCCTCAACGAGGTCGTCATCTTCAAGGCTCTCGTGGGTTCTCTTAGTCCCCCCCCTCCGCGCCCTAGCTCCTCCTAGTTTGTGAAGAAACTGGACCAGATCCCAGAAGTTTCAATTCCTTGCATCTCTGCGAGAAGAAAGGATCTCTCTCTTGCATCCAAAGAGCTTGTAGGCCAGTTCATGGGATTATGGTCCTCACCTTGGCAGATCAATCTCTGCATTGAGTAGAATTGGAATCCCTTGGTCCGAGGACACATGAATCACTTCTTCTGTGGTAAGGGTTTCTATATCTTTTACTTTGAGCTTAAATCATATTGAGATCTCATTTTCAGAAATGCCCCCTACTTTTTCATCCCAAGAGGGTTATATTTAAACAAATGGACGCCGGATTTTGACTTGGAAAATGATATCCCCTCAGTCCTGCTGGTTTTGGTAAGTCTCCCCCATTTTCCTTTCCATTGTTGGGGCAATGAAGTTTTAAAAAGTATAGGAGATATCCTGAGAAAATTCATTGACAGGGAAGAACCTAAATCTAGCATGTATTCTTGTGCTAGGATCTATGTGGAAATAGATCTACAAAAAGGGCTTCTGGAAGAAATTAAACTAAAGCTAGATGATTGGACCCACATTCATAAACTAGACTATGAGCAACTCCCGTTCAAATGTAAGTCTTGTCAAGAATATGGACATTTTGCAAAAAATTGCCCCAATGACAAGCAATCTCCAGAAGTTGATGCAACACATCAGGAAGATGGATGGAAATAGCTTTGGAAGAAAGTAACTAGTGGTAAAGGCTTCGAATCTTGACCTGTCCCCTTTGGTCCCCCGCCCAACCCATATTCCTCACATCAAAAACCCCATCCCAAATCCCCCCCCAAAAAATCCCCTTCCATTCCCTCCAATCTACCCCACCCCCCCACCCATAACCCCTTTGATCCACTCAGATAATCCTTCTCAAAGAAAAAATCCCCCCCAACTATAGTCTTGGATCCGCCTCCTCTCTCTGCCCCATCCATAGTTGGAATAGAAGAAAATCCACCCAGAAAAGCCAAGAAAATCGGGTCGAAGAACAAACAAGGAAGTTAGAGAGGAAGAAGCCTCAAAAGAAAAGGCACAAGGAAAGCAACAATCTATAGAAAACTCCATGTACACCTCAACACAAAATACAGGAACCAAAGGATTAGAACACATGGCTTATGGAAATTGGGCCTCCTCCACCCCTCATCAATGATTTTCCTCTCCTGGAACTGCAAGGGCTTCACCAACAAGTCTAAAGCTAAAGCTCTAAAAGATCTAAACAAAATGTCCAACCCATCATATATTCTTCTCTAGGAAACCAAAATGGATGCTTCATCTCTTCTAGAAACAACACAGAAAATTTCCAAAGCTACAGGCAGAGCAACTATTAACTCTCAAGGAGCCTCCGACGAAATTGCAACTCTATGGGACGAGCAAATATGGACTCTCAAGGTAACTTTAGAAACTCAAAGATGGATTTTAACTGTTCTAGAAAACAAGGATAACAATAATAACATCTTTGTAGTTAATGTCTATATGCCCAACTCCTATAAAGACAAAATGGCTACTTGGAACTCCCTTTCAGAGCTCACAAAGTACGTTGATCTCTCCTCTTACATAATTGGGGGAGATTTCAATACCCATCTCAACCCAGGGGAAAAAAAGGGGGCAGTAAAATTAGAGACCCTTTCTCTGAAAATCTTTTCGATCTTATATTAGATTGGGACATGCAAAACATCAAACCCCCAAAACAGACGTTCTGACCTTAGTCATATAATAGCCCGTCTAGACCGTTTTCCAATCAATAGTAACCTCATTCTCTCCCCCCATGTCATCTCCTCTCTTATCCTCCCTTTGCAGTCTCAGATCATAAACCAATCTCTCTTTCCTTCCGAAACCCCCAAAACTTCGCCCCCCTCCCTTTTCACTTCAATCACCTTTGGTTGGAAAACCTAGTCGTCCCTCCTACTGCTAAAAATGCATGGATCACCCCCTTCTTTGGATCCCAGAATTATGTTTGGGAAAGCAAGCTCAAAAAAGTCAAACTAACACTCAAAGGATGGGTGAAAACCTCGTTCATTCCACCTCAACAAGAAAAGCAAAAAAATATAGAGCAACTTAGGAAAGTTCGGCTACAGAAAGAAAAATAAATGGTTACATAAACAATGTTGAACCAAGTAAAGAAGCACAAAAACATATTCAACACACCTTGTGCAGAGAAGAAGAGCACTGACGGCTGAAATCTAGAAGCCTCTGGATAAAAGCGGGCGATTCAAATACCTCTTTCTTTCACAAGAAAGCACAATCACAGAGGAAAAAAAAAATGGTCATCTCTATTACCTCAAATATAGGGCAACAACTCGACACCTTTGATCAAGTCAAAGAGGAGGCCTTTCATCACTTCAATAAATTATATCAACAACCAAGCAGTTAAGAAACAAATGTAGATGTTCTTAACATGCTCGTCAATATCCCAAGTGTAGTCTTAGAGCACGGAAACAATCAACTAGTCAAGGATATAACATAAGAAGAAATATACAAATCAGTTTGGAGCTTGGATCCTGAAAAAGCCCTTGGACCTGATGGCTTTCCAATCAAATTTTATTGATCCTTCTTGTTCATTATCAAGAGGGATATGAAGAAAATGCTAAACTATATCCTTCACAAACAGAAAATCGGAGGAGCAACAAATTCTACCTTTCTAGCTCTAATCCTCAAAGATTCTAATCCCTCCAATTTCTCTCATTTCCATCCCATTTCCCTTTTTAAATCTTCATACAAAATCCTCACCAAGATCATTGCAACTCGGCTCAATCCCCTGCTATCAAAGTTAATCTCAGAAAATCAAGGTGGTTTTTTAAAGGACAAGTAGATAACAGACAATATTGTGCTAGTTCAGGAAGCCATTCATTCTAACAAGAAATATTAATCCCCAGGAATGGTTGTTAAAATTGACATGGAAAATGATTTTGATTGGGTCAAGAACACTTTTCTTCTCTCAGTCCTCAAAGCATCTGTTTTCTTCGACAATTTCATTAATTGGATCAGTGCCTGCATCAATGTGCTCTGGATATCCCCCCTCCTCAACGGGAAACCTTCACAACTCTTCAAGGCTAGAAAAGGCCTCCGTCAAGGATGTCCCCTTTCCCCCTTTCTCTACATCCTCCTAGCAGACTCTCTCAGTCGTAAAATAGAAGAAGAACGAAGAAAGGGAAATCTCCCGGTTTACTTATAGTGAGAGGGGTCAAGGAAATAAATCACTCCCAATTTGTAGATGACACTCTCCTCTTGGGATCATCATCTATCTGTATTGCCATCTGCTTTCAGAAAATTCTCAGTTCCTTCCTAGCAGCCTCAGGCGGTAAACTAAATATTTCTAAGTGCAGGATATATGGGTGGAATGTTCCAGGGCACTTAAAAGAGAAAATTGGTAGAATTTTTAGCTTCCCCATTGTCACAACCTGGAACCACTTTAGATATTTGGGAATACCAATTTTTCTTAGCACTTATGGTTCTTCATCTTGGTAAGAAGTCATTGGGGAAATTTTAGCAAGAATACAAAACTAGGGAGGTCATTGTCTTAACCCTACAGGGAAATTAGTTCTTATGAAATCGATCCTCTCTTCCCTTTCCATTTTCCAATGTTTAGGTTTGTTAGCCCCCAAAGGTATTCTGGAAAAAATCTCTAGATCGCTCTGAAGCTTCCTTTGGGCCGGTGGGAAAATGAAGACTACAAAGTTCCATGTTCTGAACTGGAAACAAGTCTACCAACCCCTTAATAAAGGAAGGCTCGCCATGAGGGACCCAACACTAATGAATACCCCTCTGGGATAAAAAATTGCTTGGCATTTTATCATAGGTAATGTAGATTGGTGGAAAGCAACACTTATAGCCAAATATTTTAGCTCCTCCAGGTCACGTTGTTTCGATGGTCCCATCCCCTCCCTCCCCGGTTCTCCAGTTTGGCGCCTCCTAAAAAATGCCTTCCCTCTAATCAAATCCAAACTCTCCCATGCCCCAGGGAATGGAGCACACATTAACATTTGGACTGATCGTATCCTAGATCACGAATCCTTGAACAACCTACTAACTCTCCGACCTCTCAAAGATTGGTGCTCTTGAAATGGTCTCTCCCTTAAGGATTTTTGCCAATGGAATTCAGATGGTGATTGGATCAATTAGAAGTCGCCCAACGCCTCTGACCATATCAATTTTCTTCTTCCCAGCTTCTTCAATAACCTTGTTGGATGCACTCCCTCTAGTTGGACCTCATCCGATTCCCGCAACTGGGGTGGAAAAACCTTTTATTTCAAAGATGGTTACCCTCTCTTTCTTTTTGAAACATAAGGTCCCCATTCTTCCAAGATCTCAAAAGAAATCCTATCTGGTCCCTCGCTACCCAAAGTAAACACCTTGTATTGGTTGTTGGTCCATGGTAAAATTCTAAGAACAAAAAACCTCCTAAAACGTGGAATACAAGGTCCCTCTCGTTGCCCCTTTTTCCTCTCATCTTATGAATCCATCCCCCATCTCTTTCTCAAATGTCATTTCTCCTCCCAAATATGGAATCTCATCTATCTCCCCCTCTCTCATCCCCTCCCCACTCCCTCAGAAATGGAATGATATTTTCATTTCTTGAAAACAAAGATATGATGGTAACTTCAAGAATAAGAAACAATTTACTCTTCTCTAGAGGAAAATCCCCAAATTTGTCTATTGGGAACTCTGGCTAGCTTGCAATCAAGACATTTTCCACGAGAAGCTTCCCCCAGTGCATAACATCTTCGCTAAAATTTATGGATTAATTGCATAACTTTTCAAGTTCAAAGTGATTGGATACAACCTGCCAAATACTTTGGAACAGAGTGAAGAAGATTGGGTTTACTACATTCGGGGATTCCCAACCACATCCTTCACTACTCCCATGCAAAAAATTAAAAGGCAAGAATGGAAGCTTCGTCTCAGCAACAAGGATTTTTCTCAATGGAAAATGAAACAACACACTTTCCTTCTTTTCTTTGATGGAGTTGCAACAGGTAACCCAAGGGTGGCAGGTGAGGGGGGAGTCATCTATGATTCCGATGGACAAAAGGTGGTTTACTTTTCCTCTGGTTTGGAGAAAAATACCAACAATAGAGAAGAAACTCTAGCAGCGTACATGGGTTTAAAAATAACTCATGCATGAAGCATCTGATCCCTCATGGTGCTAGGGGACATTGAAATAGTCATAAAGGATCTTTTGCGCCTCTTAACCTCTGTAGTTCAACCTCCCAGTGTCCTCTTCTCGCGAATAAACACCTTGAAACATTTTTTCATTAGACTACTCCTTTTTCATATCCTTTGCTCTCAAAGCACTGAAGCAGATCGTCTAGCTAAAGAAGCAAAATCCTTAAAAAAGAGCCACCGCATCAGTAACCAAACCCTCTCTTATGATTGGCTACCGTAACCTTGCTAGTGCCACCAGTCTTCCTCTCACAACTCAAGACCTTTTCCTTCTGCCCCCTATTTCTCCCCTAACCCTCCCCCCCTATCCTTCCCCTCCCCTCCTCTAACCTTTTGCTCTCCCCCTCCCCCCTCTCCCCGCCCCCCACGTGCTTCTTCCCCCTCTTCCCCTTGCTCGAATGGGCACCCCTCCTCCTTGACACACGACCCCCCTCCCCATCCCACGTGCTTTCCTCCCTTCTCCTCATGTTCTACCTTCAACTGTCTGTACTCTCCTTTAAACCCGTAGATCTTCACTCACCCTTCTTGACTATCGGTTGTATGATTATGGCGTCACCTGCAGCTCTCTACCCTGAACGAATTCATTCTATCTCGTTGGTTCTCCAACCAATATCCAATGTCATCACTTGGCTCTTCAGGATGCTCGGTTTTCAATCCGGTTGGTATTTTCTCCCTGCTTACTCCGTACATCATTTTTTCAACGCCTTCTTGATCTGTTTTCTCCTGAGTCTCTGTGCCAATATGTGCTAAAGGTCAAGAGAAACCTGCTATTTTTTGACTTGTGTTTTGGAGGAGCTCCGAGAATAGTTTTGTGCATTACGCACATATGTCAGAAGCGCGGAGGAGTGCATAGATGTTCGTCACCACGAATTTCAGCGAGAGAACCAGGGGATCTGAGAGGAAATGGCAAGCCTGCAAAATCAGCTGCACATCATAACCAAGAATCGGAAATATCCTTAAGGGGAATTAACAGGAACACGAGGCAACTCTGGGTCATTACGCAACAACTGGCAAGCCCAAAACAACCAGAGAATTCTATCGACTCTGGTGAGTCTTGACTCCCATCCACCTTTCACTCATCAGCCAACAATAACCACCACTCAGCCTCTTCAGCGCCAGGACATGCAGGCAACACCACAAACAGAACAACAAGAACCAGATCTTTCTCTAAATCATTAGTGAGGTTTCAAATGAATTGTAAAATTTTGTTTCTTTTAAGCTTGTATGTTTCCATTTTTACTTGGCATAATTGTAGTTCTTACAGTTTCTTTAGAATTCCATAGACAACGAGACTCTCATGGAAGCAGCAAAGGCTTTTTCACTTTGCCATATGTAATTTTTGGATTTCTGATGCTATTTTTTTAATATACAAACTCCCAACTGTTTCTGTTAAAAAAAATATGCAATAGTAGAGTTGCAATTTCCTCCAATACTTGGCGTGACAGTGGTATGAAAGAAAAGGATAACTCCATTAATTTTCTAGGCATTTCCTTTCCCCCAACATGAAGAAACTCCTTCCTTTCTACACCTCTTCCCTCTGGCAATTTGATCGATTCCTTTTCCAGCCTGCATTTCAATCATTACTCACGCAAAGTCTTCTGTCATATGTTCATTCTCACGCTCCTCACGTTGGTTGAAATTTTTTTATTGCCTAGTATCGTTCGTTGGTATCTGAAACCCTAATTCGCATGCTCCTAGACCTAAACACACCCACTGTCAACTAAGTCGCTCGTCACCTGTACATGACCCCGTTGCACTGTACCAGACCTCGACTTAGTGTGGACTGCACCTCGACTTTACGCCTGACTGTGGTATTAGCCTCAACGTCGACTGAAACTCAAATTTGCGCGTCAATTGTTCAACCCGACTACTAGGGTTCTTCCTCATGCACATTTCTAGGATTCTTCCTCATGCCCGACTGCTAGAGTTCTTCGTCACACACATTTCTAGGATTCTTCCTCACGCCCGACTGTTAGGGTTCTACCTCACGCACATTTCAATACCCACAAGTCGTCTTTTCATATCTTTTGAATGCTAACAAACTTTGGGATGGAAGTCTCACTAGCTAGTAATTCATAACCACCTTTAAAAGTTGTCGCAACCTTGAAAGGTAGTCCACGTTCCCTTGCAGAATTAAGGTTCTTCGCCAAGCATCGCGACAGTTGAAACCCTAACTCCTTGCTGCAAATCAAACTACTACCATTGAATTACTACAAATCAGACCCCTAACGTTTCCCTTCGACTGTCCAATAGTCACCCATATTACATACTGAATATCTCATGTTGGTGAATGATGAACCAACTACGAAGTTTAATTAGTATTCTGGTGAACTTGACACAACTTTCAATTTGCGTGCATTGAGATCGGGCTTGGTCATATATTTGGCTTGACTTTCAATCAGGCGAAGTAGGTTCGTGTTCCACTTGACTTGCCATTGAGATAGGGGCGATGTGAAGAGAATATATCTTGTCTTTGACACCACTCCTTGGTGCACCTTCTACACCTTCGACACGCCTCTACTCCATTTGATGGACAACATGGAGGTAGTAAGAGAACATGCAAAAATAAGAAGCTCAAAGGCAGGGGGTTGGCATAAACTTAATGAAAAATACAATCTTCTCTGTACCCATTGTGGAAGGAAAGGGTCACATGAAGCGACTCACTATAGATTTCCGTGGGAAAAGATGAAAGAGAGAAATAATCCAAAATAAGACAAAGTTAAAAAAATATGATCCGATGAAAGATAAAACACTTGTCGATTATGTTGTTGCCCATTGCAATATAGGAGTAAGATAGATGCATGGATTCTTGGCATAGGTGCAACCTCCCACATGACATTACGAAGAGACTTCTTTGAATACTTCAATGACAATGTATATGGCATAGTGTATTTTGCAGATAGATCAAGTCTCAAACCTTCACGAATGCGAGCCCTTAGGATTAAGTTTCCTAGGCTCCTATATTGTCTTCCGCATAATGTGTTCCGGAGATGCAAAGGAATTTGTTGGCCCTGGTGCACATTCGACAAAAATTGTGTGCTATGTTCATATGTTCAGTGGCAAAGTTGAAATAAGGAAGGATTTTGACAACATGATTGCCATGACTGGAATGGAAGATGGAAGACTATTGAAGTTAAAAGTGACAAGCTATCATACACAAAATGCTCCATACCTCTCTCATCATGATGCATGCATAATGTCATCTAGTCTTTTGTGGCATGCTAGATTTGGCCATATTAATTATGATAGTCTCATTTTGTTGAGAAAGAATGGTGTTTCTAGTTTTCCTACTATTCCCAGTAAATTGAAGCAATGTGATGCTTGTATCCTTGGAAAATGAAGCAAACAACCATTTCATGAGTCTACTTCTAGAGCATGTAGAAAACTTGAATTGATTTATTTTTATTTGTGGCCCTATGTATGTTCCTTATGCTAATGGAAATAGATATATCATGAGATTTATTGATTATTACACTAGGATGTGTTGGGTGTATTTGTTGAAAGATAAATTACATGCTTTTGAAACTTTAAAAAAATTTCACGTATGGATTCAAAATGAAGCTCAGTCTCGTATTGGTGGCTCTCTTCACACTAATAATGGAAGAGAATATACATCTAATGAATTTGAAAGATACCTTTGCCAACATTGGATCAAACATCAAACCACAGTTCCATACAAACCTCAACATAATGGTGTAGCTGAACAAATGAATAGGACACTCCTAAATATGGTTTGTTTCATGATGTTTTTCAAGAATGTAAAATTGATGTTTTCATATGCGGTTCTATGTGCATTTTATGTGAAAAATGGGTATCCATCTCATGCTCTTAAAAAAGGACTCCTTACTAAGTGTGGTATGGGTTCATTCCTTTGATGAGGCTTCTTAGAGTCTTTGGTTCCAACTATTATGCCTTGATTCCTGAGGAGAAAAGAAGCAAGCTTGAAGCAAGGATTCCAAATTGCATCTTCTTGTGATACTCAAATACCACCAAGGGATATCATCTTTATGATGAGACAAGAAAGAAATTCATCATTTCCTAAGATGTAATCTTTCTTCAATCCTCTAAGAAAGATGAACTATTGGGAGGCAAATTGATCATTTGGATAAGTTCGCTGATGTAAAGACATATCATGAATTTGATGATGATATTCCACATCTTGAATGGGGGATCCATATCTTGGGTCAAGCTTTGGAATCTCCTTTTGAATCACCATATTTCCCACATGAATATGTTCCGAACCTAAATTTCATTTGGATGATGTGATCAAGAGGATTGAAAAGTTTAGGCTTGATGAGAACTCAACACCGTCTCAATCAGTTGAGAAACCCAGACCATCTCAGAAAATTCCACCAAAATGGCTCAGAAAAACATTTGAAAGTGTTCATATTGATGAGGTTGGAAAGATAGGAACCAAAATGTCCTTAAGACAAGATGGAGGTAATGTATATAATTCAAACTCAGGTGATGTAGATGACATGGATGTTTCATATGATTGCGAGTTGAATTTATCTACTAACCTTGAACCAAATCCCTTTGAAGAAGCCACTTCTCATGATGAATGGAAGGAAGCCATGTAGAAGGTATATGATTCTCTCATCAAGAATGGGACATGGAAGTTGGTGGATCCTCCATTTGGATCCAACCTAATCAACTGCAAGTGGGTATTCAAGAATGCGTACAAATTAGATGGCTCACTTGGAAAGTACAAGGAATGGCTCAAAGGATTTGGACATAAAGAAGGTGTTTATTATGAGGAGAATTCTTCCCCCATGGAAAAATGGACTACCATCCATACTATATTTTCCATGGAACCATAGAATGGATGGAAAATTAATCAAATGGATGTGGAGACTTCTTTCTTGAATGGAGAATTGAAAGAGAATGTTTTATGTCTCGACCAAAAGGATTTTTTTTTAAGGGACAAGACAATAAGGCTTGCAAGCTCATTGAATCCTTATATGGCCTGAAACAAGCATCAAAAGAATGGTATGAAAACTTAACTGAGCATCTCCTGAAATAAAATTTCAAGCATTTCAATCTTGATGATGCAACTTTGTTTATCAAGAAAGTTGGAAAAATTGTTGTATATCTTGAAGTATATGTAGATGATTTGTTGATAATAGGGAACAATGAAATTTTAATTGAATCCATAAATAAAGAGTTGAAGAAAGGCTTCAAGATGACAGATTTGATAAATCTTCACTATTATTTTTGCATTGAGGTGATTCAAAATCCAAAGAACATATTCATCTCAAAGAAGAGGTACATTGGAGAACTGTTGAACAAGTTTGGTATGGTTGAGTGAAATCATGTTTCTACTCCAATGTAATAGAATTTGAAACTCACATCAAAAAAAGGGAATGAATTTGAGGATGCAACCAAATACATACAATGTATGGGAAGTCTTATCTATCTTACTACCATCAAACCAAACATTTCATTTGTTGTTGGGATTCTTTCTATGTTCATGTAAAAGCCTTGTGAGCACTGCAGAATCAATGAAGAATGATGAAAGACCTGGATGATCTTCCCGGCGACTAGGGTGTGTCTTTCAACACCAATATTAGCCAACTGGTGTCTTTCTCCTGGAATACACTGAACTATCTCTCCTGAGATGCGCCTCTTCTCCTCAATGACAAGTCATAATCTACATAATAATGAATTAGGTCATTGACCCTTCCTTTATAGCTTTCCAAAACCCTAAATCATGTTGAAACCCTAATTCGATGTTCATTTCCAAAACCCTAAATCATGCTGAAACCCTAATTTGTTGTTGACTTCCAAAACCCTAAATCACTGTTGAAACCCTTATTCACTGTTGACTTCTATTTTTAGCTCATAATGACTTAAAATCACTTTTAACCCTTTTTAGCTCAATGTCACTTTCCGAATATAACACCTGTGACTAGAGTGACCTCTAGTAACCCTGTTTACCTCTCTTTGGCCCTGGCTATAGTCTAACAGGGTGGTTTAGACCATTAAGCCTCCTCTTCTAGAGCTCCTATTTGGAAAGGGACATTACAGTCCTCCCTTCCCAAAATTGCTTGTCCTCAAGCAATACCAGTCCAGGGTGCTGAAACACCTGCTCGCTCTCCTAAGTAGCATCCTCTACCGGAAGCCCTCTCCATCTGATCAAACACTCTTTGATGACCCGACTACTTAGTTTCCACTCCTGTAACTCCAAAACCTCCTCTGAAACTAACTCCAACTATCCCTCCTCATCGAATTGAAGAAGTTCCTCTGATGTGTTAATGAATTGTCCCACTGCCTTTTCGAGGCAAGACACGTGGAACACATTATGAATCTTGCTCCCCTCTGGAAGATCTAGCTCGTAAGCAACCTCTCCTACTCGGTGCATGATCCTGTATGGACCACAAAATATGGGCTTGAGCTTCTCGGCCCCACTCTTCTTCAGAGATGACTATTTGTAGGGTTGGAGTCTCAATAAAATCAAATCTGCGACCTCAAATTTGTGCTCTATCATGTGCCTATCCGCACTTATCTTCTGTCGGTTTTGCGCCATCTGTAGGTTCTGTTTCAACAACTTGAGAATAGCCTGACTCTCTATGATCCAATCCTTGGCCTTGGGAGCTCTGCTGTCCCTGAAGAACAAGTCTACCAAAGTGGGAGCATCATATCCATACAATGCTCGGAAGGGTGTCATACCAATGGACATGTGGAAGGTGGTGTTGTAGCAATGTTCTCCTAAATGTAATCACTTTACCCACGTTCTCTGTTGTCCTCCTACATAGTTTCTCAAATACCCTTCAACCCACTTGTTGACAATCTCGGTCTGCCCATCTATCTAAGGGTGGTAGCTGGTGCTAGGTGTCAACTATGTCCCCACCAACCAAAACGACTTTCTCCAAAATGTCCCTATGAACTGACTGTCTCTGTCACTGACGATGTTCTTCGGCAACCCATGAAGTCTGAAGACCTCCCTGAACTGCGATGTACTCTGTCGGTATGGCATAGAAGTGAGAAAATTTGGTCAATCTGTCGACCACTACATAGATACGGTCCTTACCCTGGACCTTGGGTAGACCGGTGATGAAGTCTATAGATATACTCTCCCATTTCTGCTCTGGAATGAGGAGTGGCTGAAGTAGCCCTACTGGAAGAGCATGCTCTGACTTGTTCTACTGGAAAGTCACACACTCACTGACATGTCTCATAACGTCTTGTTTGAGGCCCTTCCATGAGAACCTCTCTTTGATCTGTTTGTAGGTTTTGAAAAACCCCTGATGGCCTGCTAGAGGTGAATCATGAACTGTGGTGAGGATATTCTTCTTAAGCCCTGAATCTGGCACCAAGTAGACTCTATCCTTGTAAAATATGACATTGTCCATGACCCTTTACCGGTCATCCTATATCTGCCCATCCATCACCTCACAAGAGAAATTGTTCTTGGAATATTCCACTAACAAGTGGGATTTCCAATCTGCTGAAATCTCCATCAAAGAACATGCCGCAGGTCTCCTCGATAGTGCATCGGCCACAATGTTCTTCTTCCCCTTGACATACTCTATGTCAAAGTCAAATTCCTGTACCTTCATCACCCATTTTTGTTGGTGCTCACTGAGGTCCTTCTGCTCAAGGAAATACTTAAAACTATTGTGATCGGTCTTGACCATGAATTTGTTGCCCACCAAATTTTGTCTGAAATTGGTCAAGGCATGCATGATTGCCATCATTTCCTTGTCATAAATGGATTACAACCTCTCAGGTTGAATAAGCTTTCAGCTCTCAAATACAATGGGGTGTCCTCCCTACATCAAAACTGCACTGATCCCTTCGTCGGATGCATCACACTCTAGTACAAATGGCAGGGTGAAGTCTGGTAGTGCCAAAACTAGAGAAGTTCCCATGACTTCCTTCATGTGATCAAAGGCTTCTTGTGATTTCTCGGTCCATATGAAGGCCCCATGCTTGGTAATATGTGTCAGTGGTGCTCCAAGCTGAGAAAATTCTCGGATGAACCGCCTGTAATAGTTGCACAACCCAAAGAAGCTCCTCAATTCTGTCACTTTCTTGGGCGTCGACCAATCCAGAATGGCCCTGATCTTCTCTTGGTGCACCTGTACCCCCTTTGCACTGATGATGTGCCCTAAGTAAAGCAGCTTTGTCATACCAAGCTAGCACTTGGAATCTTTGGCATATAATGACTGTGCCTCCATGATGCTCAATACCTCATCCATGTGCCTCATATGCTCTTGCCATGACCGACTATAGATCAAGATGTCGTTGAAGAAAACCAAGACTTATTTCCTTAACTTATCCCTGAATATATGGTTCATGCAAGACTAGAATGTAGCGGGTGCATTGGTTAGCCCAAATGGCATAACCAAGAACTCGAAGTGTCCAAAATGACATCGAAATGTCGTCTTCTCTATGTCCTGCTCTCGGATGTTGATCTGTTGATATCCAGAGCATAGATCAATTTTTGAGAAGAAAACTGCCCCATGCAGCTCATCCATCAACTCGTGAATGCGTGGGATATGGTATCGGTTCTTGATGGTTTTCTTGTTCAAGGCTCGGTAATCAATGCACATCCTCATGGTGCCATCCTTCTTACGAACTAAGACAACTGAAGAAGAAAATGGGCTGTTGCTCGGTCTGATGTGTCCCATCGCCAAGAATTCCTTGATTACCTTCTCTATCTCATCCTTGAACCTCCTAGGATGACGATAGGGGGGGTGATCATAGGTTTGGCCCCCTCCTCCAAATCAATGGTGTGCTCAAATCCCCTATCAAGTGGCCTCCCTGGTGGAATTGCCTCAAAGACCTGTTGATGTCATCCCAATAAATTCTTGATCTCTGTATGGTATTGTTGTCGACCTTCCGAATCCTTATGAGTAGTGATCAAGCATTCTACGACATATGCTACCTCCCCATGTCTAAATATCCTCTCCATCCTCTTGGCTGAAACTGTCCTGGGTGCTCCTATCGACATACCTCTTAAAACAACATTCTTCCCATCCTGATCTCTGAATCCCATTTCCAAGGTTTGGTAGTTGGTAGTGATTTTTCCCAAGGTAATCGTCCATTGAATTCCTAACACGACATCTGTGTCCGATAGGCCAACCACAGAAAATGTGTCTCTCACTGTGTAGTTTCCTAACTTCATCTCTAAGTTTGGAACTCTATCTAGACACTCCACTATGTGGCCATCTGCTACCGCAACATCAAACCCCTCAAACTCCTCTGTCTGAAGCGCCCGTCTCGATACTAGTGAAGCATCGATGAAGTTGTGGGTGGCCCCACCATCTATCAGGGCGATTTCCCATTGCCCCTAGATAATCCCTCTGATATGAAGGGTATCATACCTGGGAACACCAGAAAGGGTCTCTATGACACCTCCCTTTGTTGTTTTCCTCCTGTTAGCTTGTTTTGGCAGCTGTGGGACTACTGGAGGATGGTCTCTTGCCGATGTCGGTGGTCTACGGGGAGGCTGCTCCTCTGCTAGTGCTGAATCCTCCTCTAAACTAGTGGATCCACTATCCTGATCCTCCTCTTCACTATCCACGTTATCTGTTGCTACCTCAATATAATGAATATCTCCCTTTCCCATGCACCTATGGCTTGGGACCCAAGGATCTCTACAGCTGAAGAAAAGCTTCTTCCTAATAAGCTCTCGCCTAGTATCATCATCCAACTTCTCCTTGCCCTTCCATTCTCTCTGGAATGGATTCCTGTCTCGATCCCTCTGGGGCACAAATGGTTTGGAGAAAGTTTTAGTGTTTGGCACTGAGTCTGCCAGATCTTGAGTGCGAAGGATGGCATCCTGCAAAGTGGGAGGCCTGTATGACTTCACCCATCCTCTCAAAGGCTCTGTGAGTCCTTCTGTGAATAGCATTATCAGCCTGGGCTATGATATATCTGTCACTGGCATGGCTACCCAATGAAACTCTGTGATGAACACCTATGTTGTGCTAGTTTGTCTCAACTGGGCTAGATCCCTGAAGTGTATCTCAAGATCCTTCTTGTCAAACTTGTCCATGAGCCTATCTGTAAACTCCCTATAGGAGGTGATGCGGTTGTGACCCAATGTCACCAGTCCATGATACCACCACTCGTGTGCCTCACCCTCTAAGTGTAAGGTTGCAAAACTGATGGCCTCTGTCTCGGTCATCTGGTTGAGCTAGTAATACGTGTCTAGCTTTTGTACCCAAGCTCTCAGTGTATTTGGATGATCCATCGAAAGAAGGGATGGTGAGTTTCCCAATTTTTAGAATGAAATCAAGGTTATGCCCCTGCTACTATTGTGGTCCTCCCCTCTACGTCTCTCCGTGGAAGTTCATGAGTCTGAGTCCACAATACTCTACTAAGGTCATGTCCTGATGGAAGTCATGACCCAATGCTGCGTACTCCCTCCTATACTCTGCAATGTCATCAACATGAGTGGGTGGCCTCTGTGGTATTGGTGGCGGTCTTGCTACCAGGGGTGCCCTCTAGAAACTGGGAAACAAGGGTCTGGGAATCCTACTCGTAGAGGTGTATGTGTGAGAGGGTGACTGGGGTCTACTGCCTACTCCCGAGTTCTCTTGTGATGCATGTGGGACATGTGTATCTTGGGTGCCCACTCTAGCCAATCTATCAACCACTATTGCCAAGGACTGAGACATGGTCCGTTGACTAGCTAGCATATCGTTGATAACCTGCATGAAAGATGCATATGGATCTATGGGGTCCTTGCCACTTCCCTCTGGTCACTCATATATGTATCATAGCATCCTCTCTGCCTCGCACTCAGCCTCACGCTCTTCCCTTCTCTCTACTTCTTTGTGTGCCTCTTCCTCTTCCTCTGAGCTAGGAGGAAAAGGGGGGAAATCAGGCCTATGCCTTCTTTCCTGAAGCCTATTGTAAGTGAAATATTCGTCACCTACATGTTCATGTCCCTCTAGGTCTTCTGTTGCACTCATTATCTTTAGTCACAAGCTGGCAGGACTAAAGCTCTGATACCATTGTAATGTTCCTGACTTGACTAGTCTAGGAAACGTTGATAATGTGTCTGTAGGATCAAAGGTTTACAACATATAAATGATCATACAAATAATAAACATGACAAAGGACTGCAAATTTTGTATTATGATATCTTCGTGGATTACAAAATGGTTGAATGCGGCTAAATAAACTGACAATACTCGACTAGATCAACAGACGAAGGATCTTAGCCAGAATACAAATAAGCAACTGCGGTTGAATTAAATAACAACACTCGGCTAGATCAAAAGACAAAAGGATCTTAGCTGGAATACAAATAAGAAACTAAAAGATAATACCCAGAATATGGGAGCACTACAGAATCAATGAAGAATGATGGAAGACATGGATGTTCTTGTTGGTGACTAGGGTGTGTCTTTCAACACCGAAATCAGAAAACTGGTGTCTTCCTCCTGGAATACACTGAACTATCTCTCCTGAGATGCACCTCTTCTCCTCAATGACAATTCCTAATTTGCATAATAATGAATTAGGTCGCTAACCCTTCCTTTATAGCTTTCCAATACCCTAAATCATGTTGAAACCCTAATTCGTTGTTGATTTCCAAAACCCTAAACCATGCTAAAACCCTAATTTGTTGTTGACTTCCAAAACCCTAAATCAGTGCTGAAACCCTAATACATTGTTGACTTCTAAAACCCTAAATCACTACTGAAACCCTAATTCACTATTGACTTTTATTTTTAGCTCATAATGACTTAAAAGCGCTTTTAACCCTTTTTAGCTCAATGTCACTTTCCAAATATAACACCTGTGACTGGAGTGACCTCTAGTAACCCTGTTTACCCCTCTTTGGCCCTGGCTATAGTCTAACGGGGTGGTTTAGACCATTAAGTCTTCTCTTCTAGAGATCTTATTTGGAAAGAGAGATTACAAATATCCTGATTAGTGCTTCCCTAGAGGCCTGTAGAGAGTGTCATAACACTCTTTCTACTTAATGACATGAGCGCCAGTTTTTCCTTTTGAAAAAATCAGAGGATTTTGGCCTATTTATGCTCAGATTGTTGGAGTGGATCTTCAACCTAGAAGTACTTCAATTACTCTTGGATTTTATTGATTGAAGGAATTTGTTATTCATAACACATTTTGGTCTTTGTTGATCTTGCAAAAATCTTCCAGATTTCAAAGTTGATTCATCTTGTATTTCTTTGGTTTGGTCTTTGTCTCACAAGACTTTCAATTATCTGATTGATTGGAAGAAGTCTGCAAAGGATTTATTGGTCTTGAGTTTCTTTTCAATCTTCTTTAGAACATATCACTCTTTTGAATGATTAAGACTCTTTTTCTTACCACAACCTAGCTTGAATGCATTTCCTTGCTTCTCATTTTAAAATATTTTTGAGTGATTGTCCCTTTCTCTTTTTCATTGTTTGGGTTCTTGTTGGAGGCATTCAGACATTGTGCTTTCTTGTCGACCTTTTAAGTTCTTGATTGAGCGAGTTATTTCACACTTAGTTTCTCTCAGTTATCGTCAGTTTTGAGTGCATTTCGTGTTCAATCTTTTTACTTAATATTCCTTTGTATCTGCAGTGGATTCTTTCATTTAAGGTAAGGAAGTAGAAATAAATTGCATTTGATATAGTTTCATTGCCTTTATAATCAAATGAACAAAAAATGATTTCATTCAAATTTTTGGGTGGTACATGTTTGTAGTTTGCATTAGGTAAATTGCATTGGGTTTATGCATTTGGGAATGGGAAAAGACTTTTATCCTTTTCATAGATAAATATTTTTATCTCATTATGTTTCACTCTTTTGGAGTTGAAGTCACGAGTAAACAACATCCTAGAAATCAAAGAACTAATTAAAATCTATCTAGAAACTCTTCTTTCTAAGGATTTGCAAACCTACATTAGATTAAGTGTAGGTATTTGGAGAAGTTGTTGAGAATAACTTTCCAAATCCATAAACAAACATAGAATATTGCGATAGGTAGATAAAATCCAATTTTCATATAAGCATAGTTGGGACCCCTCTCTCACATAGGGGTTAAACACGAGGTCGCGTGCTGGAGAGCAATGAAGATTACCCATCCAAAGATTAACCAAACATAGTGGAAATATCATATACTAGGGGTTCTTATTTAAGTATCATTGGTTTCATTAGGTCTGCCTGCTTTGTGAATATCAAATCTATTCTAGGTCCTTTGGAGTTTACCGGTCCTCTTGTCTTCAGTCCTCTAGAATAATTTTGGACTTGATATCATGCACATACATTCGATTCCTACTTTCGATTGTACCCTCCCAGAGGTTGACTGTGAGTTGGTAAACTTAGTGGCCTTTATCTTTAGGGTTCATACAAAAGGTGATGATGAAGGGGAGTCTTTGTTGTACTTGGGTCAGACCTTGGTCAAACTCACTCAGGTTCCTTGGAGGGTAACCCATGAATAGACTGTGAGGGAACTTGCACCAAGGTGTAAGTACATTAAGAATGTTTCCAACGTAACTGATCCACCCGATCTATCTCAACCCATTTTCGTATTGATCCTGTGACGTTGAATTTCATCACCAACTAGTGCATTCACTGTGAAAAGGCTTGTTTGTTTGGTTTGCTTCTTATATTTTTTAGTGTGTGTTGTTTGTTTTCCCTAGAAAAAGATTAGGGTTGAGTCTATATCTACGATGTCAGTTCTAGGAGATCCCAATGAAGGAAAGATTTTCCCAGGATATCATTTGTTTCTCCTTTTGTGGGACACGTTTGTCCTCCTTATATAACTACTTTTACTCTTCCTAGACTCACTATTGGGTTACCGGTCTAGTTTGTTTCCACTCCAATGAACATAAATGCTCCTAGTGCTTCATCCGTAAGTACTCCACCAAAAGACCATCAAGTTCATGTTGATCCTATTCCTTCTTCTCTCGTAGAGTGTTCTTCCCATTATTCATCTTCTCCTATTGAAATATCTGTAGCTAGTAACCAAGTGGATAAGAAGAAGAAGAAAAGGAAGATTAAGAAGAAGAAAAATAATATAGGGGGAAAACTTCCAACCACTACAGGACATGTTGGAATCGATCAACCAACTACTATTTATCATCCTGGGAGTGTTGATAATGTCAAAAATTCTACAAAGACACATCAAAAGGCCAAATTTCCTTGCAGGCTTTGTAAGGCTGGCCACCTTCTTAAGTATTGCATTGGTATTCCCAAGGTTGTAGGAGTGTGGTATGAGGGTTCTCAACCTTCTTCATCAGCCACTGTAAATCATGTTGGTGACAAAACCTCAACTAGTGATAATAAAGTTGGAAGTAACAAGGGTAAATTCAAATTTTTGTGCTTGTTATGTAAGGAGATGAACCACAGTTACCTCTGCCCTTGTATGGATGAGGCTTCATATCTGTTGGAGAAGATTGTTGATGTCCAACAACAAATTCCTTCTCCCAACCTGCCATTGGTTTATGAACTGGCTAATATGGTTCCATCATCAGTCAATCTAGTTGAATATGTAATCCATCTGGTTCCATCATCAGTTGAGTCAGTCGATCAAGTGATTGATTCAATTTCACCGTTGATTGATCCCACTCTCCCCTTGGAGAGTGAAGTCAAAGTGGTCAATCCAATACCATCCTTGGTTGATCCCACTCCTCCTAGGAAGAGTGAGGATGTCACTTAGGTCTTTATTGTTTCTATGGATTCTTCTGGACAAGGCGGAGATTTACTCATCCCAACAGAACCCCCTCTGAGTAATGAGGCCATTCTTTTAGATTGGGGTGAACTGTCAGAATCTCATCTCCCTTCCTATATACCTTTCCAAATCATTGTTCAGGTTTGTGGTAGGGACGTTCCTCAGACTATTTTTGATGAAGGTGAATCAATTAGTATTTTATCGTCCATTGCTTAGAAAGCTCTAGGTTCTCCTCAGCTTGAACCAGTGACTCAAAATATGATCTTGATTTATGTGGGAACACAATGAAATAAATAAATACACATAAACGCAGAGATGCGGTGGAAATAAGACTTCATTTCATTAATAACAAATGACTGAAAAATGCTTACAGACATAATGGAAACAAACTAGCTAGGGCGCTGGTAGCTTATCTCTGAGGAGAGATGTGGCGGCCACTGGCCTCTGAATTGCCTGTTACAATGAGTCTTGAAGGCCTATATATTAATGAGAAACAATGGAAAACCCTAAACATCCAAAAACCTAACCCTAGGAGATGAAACGCCAAAATATGGGCCCCGTTGGGGTAAATTGGTACATCAATTTCCCGGTGTCATAACTTTGGCATACTATCTCTGTTTGACGCACATGATACATCATTAGAAAGATATATCCAAGGACTACATTGTTGACAGTGAATATCAAGTCCAAAACAAACTCATATTTGTTGGATCATTCATGCCCAAAAAATGTCGTTTAGGGCCTCAAAACAGCTCTGGAAGTTCAGGACCCAAAGAACTGCTAAAAATAGTAAATTGTGCTACAATTAAGGAAACTGAAAAACTAAAAGAAACAATGGTGTAGGTCCAAGTGGAATAGGTGGGTGGCCACCAATATACACCTAGATCAGTCCTCCCCCCTTAGGAAGCAATGGTCCCCATTGCGTTGATTTCCTCCATGAGATGAGGAAACTTCTGTTGAACTTGGTCCCTGGTGAGCCACTTTCCCTGGTGAAGGAGTTGGCCTGCTTTGACAACTTGATATAGCTGGATCCTCTATTGGTGGGTGTTGTTTATCTGTGTGTCCATAATTCGATCAGTTGTGTCTTATTCCATGCAATCTGGGTTTAACTCTGTTGGTGTGAGTTGTTCTGCCATGTCGGATGTGTCTAGTAGAGGTGGAAAGTAGGGCCAAAGGCGGTCCACATTGAACACTAGGTGTAGACCAAGGAATGGTGGAATACCAAGCTCAAAGGCATTGTCCCCTACAGCCTTGGTGATGGTGTATGGCCCATATCAGAGCGAGTGAATCTTGCGGTAGGGTCTAGCGAGGCGCTCATTTTGCAAATGTAGCCACACTTTGTCGCCCACCTGGAAGTTGTGTGGCACCCAATGTTGATCATGTAGTTTCTTGTACTTAGCATTGGATCTGTCCAAGATGTCATAAACTTGTTTGCGGATGTGCTGAATGTGCTCAATGAAGTTGTTTGCCTTGTTAGCCTGAGACTGGACATGGGATGAATTTGCCCGAGTAGTTGCAAATGACATGGCTACGTCAATGGGACATAGTGGTTGGAATCCCAAGCCCACTTGAAAGGGGATGTGGCTAGTTGAGCTATGGAGAGATCGGTTGTAGCTGTGTTGTACATAGGGGAGGCTCTCATCCCATGTGCGTGGATTCTTTGAGTTGTACATGTGCAAAATGTGTACAATCATCCAGTTGATGACCTCTGTCTCGCCATCAGTTTACAGATGGAAAGATGTGGACTTGGTGAGCTTGGTGTCCAGCATCGACTAGAGGCTGGACCAAAATGTACTATGGAACCTGCTGTTCCAATCTGAGATGATATACTGTGGGATCCCAAAGTGTACCCACACTCATTCAAAGAAGAGTTTAGCAGTGGTTTCTGTTGTGATATTCTTCTTGCAGGCCATCATAATGGACATCTTCGAGAATTGCTCGACGACCACAAAAACATAGTCATTGCCATGCTTAGTAGAAGGAAGGCCCGACATGTAATCCATAGAGATGGATTCCCAAGGTTGACTGCGGGTAGGAAGCGGAGTATAGAGGCCTTGCTTCTTGATGGTCGGTTTGGCAATGGCGCAAGCAGTGTAGGACTTGATGTACTTCCCGACATCCTGTCGAAGGTTCGGCCAATAGAAATACTTTTGCAGTACTGCCATGGTTTTCTCGACCTTAAAATGCCCAGCGACCCGACTGTAGTGCGCCTCCCAAATCATCTTGGCATGCTCGCTTGAAGGAACACAAAGGTGTCCCAAGTGACAAAGCAGGGAATCCTAGAGGTGAAAATTGGGAACTTGCTTACCCTCCAAGAGTGTATTGTATGCGTGGCCAAATTCTGGATCACTTGTGTAGAGAAGTGGGCAATCGACAGTCTCGTGCCCACAAGAGTTGAGCATAGTGGTTAGCACCATGATGGGTGGTCGATTGAGGCAGTCTGCAACATTATTGGTGCTGCCTTTCTTGTACTTAATGTTCAAATGAAACTGTTGCAGGTATGTGGACCACTTCTGATGGCGATCATTCTGCAACTTCCCTTGTGTCTGTATGAACTGCAAGGGTCGGTGGTCTGTGTGGATGACCATTTCCTTTCCCAAAATGTAATGCTTCCATTTCCGACAAGCTTGCACAATGGAATACATTTCTTTTTCATAAGTGGGATACTTCCAGACTGTGTCGGAAATTGTCTCACTATGATATTCCACCAAATGCCTATGTTGAGTAAGAACTGCCCCAATGGCATAGTTAGAGGCATCTGTCTCGATCTCAAATGGTTGTTGCAAGTCTGGTAATGTGAGCATTGGTGCAAAGCAGAGGCGATGCTTCAACTCCCCGAATGCCTTCTGTTGAGATTTGGACCAAAAGAATTTTTCTTTATCTCCTCCCTTGGTGACTTGACTCAAGGGCGAAGTGATATGAGAGAATCGAAACACAAACCTATGGTAGAAATTGGGAAGACCTAAAAAGCTGCGGAGCTCTATTAGGGTGGTTGGGGTTGGCCAATCTCGAATAAATTGGATATTTGCTGGATCCACATGCACCCCCCGCTCATCAATAATGTATCCCAGATACTGAACCTGGGTCATGCCAAAGGTGCATTTCTCCAAATTAGCACACAACTTGTGTTGTCGCAGTGTTTGGAGGACCTATAGGATGTGGTGGAGGTTCTCTTCCCAAGTCTGGCTAAAGATCAGAATGTCATCCAAGTACACCACTACAAATGAGTTGGTGAATGGCCATAGGATGTCATCCATTAGCCTCATGAAGGTTGCAGGGGCATTTGTTAACCTGAAGGGCATGACCAACCATTCGAAAAGGCCCTCCTTGGATTTGAAGGTAGTCTTCCACACATCAGAGGGTTCGATTGGTACCTGGTGATACCCTGACTTCAAGTCGATCTTGCTAAAATATTTCACCCCCTTGAGTTGGTCCAGAAGGTCATCAATCCATGGGATTAGGTACCTATTCCGAACAATGATCTTGTTCAGTGCCCGATAGTCAATGCAAAGTCTCCAAGTCCCATCCTTCTTCTGCACCAACATGATCGGGCTCCCACAGGATGATGAAATCAGTCAGATGTGACCTTTCTGCAACAGCTCTTGAATTTGCCTCTTGATTTCATCATTCTCTAGAACAGAGCATTGATAGATGGGTCCATTGGGCAGTGGCACACCTGGGGTCAGATCGATGGGGTGCTTGACCTGGCAATGTAGAGACACCCCTACAGGGGAGGTGAAGATGTCCTTGTACTCCTCCACAACCCTATTCATCTATTTTTTTCATGCATTGGGGTCTTGTCTAGAGGTCATGGCCACAATCTTCCTCTTTCCCTCAGGGTGGATCATCAGGAAAAAAAAATTCCTGGTTTTGGAAATGAGCTTACTGCATTGTTTTGCAGTAACCAAAGAGATGGTGGTAGGCGGTGCTATCTCCGGTATCCTGTACAGCTTACTACCCAAGGTGATAATAAGAACACGAGGCCTAGACTCATACACAACATGTCACTTCCACAAGTACGGTTGGCCTAATAATACATCAGAAACATCAAGAGGAGCAATGTCACATAATAACTCATCCATGGAGGGCTTGATGTTGTAGGGAAGGCGACATTCTTGGTTGACACGGAGGTCCCGTCCTTAGTGCAACCACCCGATGGTGTATGGTTGTGGGTGTGACGTGGTTGGCAAGCCCAGCTGCTTCATGACCTCTACTGAGATGAGGTTCTTCTGGCTCCCACTGTCGACAATGAACTGCAATGGGGAACCCTTTACCCACATCTTGGAATGGAAGAGACGCTTCGCCTCCTCTAGATCTTTTGGTTCCTCCTTCTGGATCTTCGTGGTGGCAATGGTGGCGTTGGGCTCCACATTCCCCCTGTAATTCCCCTTGTCGGGTTCTGATTCAGAGTTGGAGCATGCATCCAATTCATAAGCCTTCAACTCGGCTACCAGTGACTTCTTGGCTCGACACTCACTTGTGTTGTGAGTGGAGCTCTTATGGAACTCACACCACTTCCACGTGTCCTTTTTTGGCTTCATGGTGTTGTTCTTTGCTTGTGGCTTTGGCGGGTTATCCTGGGCTACTCCGCCTTGGCTTGGTCCTTTGTTCTGCGGTTTGGTGGTACCTTTCCCTTGCTTCTGATTCGCAGACCCAAAGTCTCGCTTTTTCTGTTTGAACTTTTTCTCAATCTTGGCAACATATCGATATGCCACACCAAGCGAGGAGATGTCGAGGAACTCCATTTCCTTCTGAATGTATCTGTGCAGACAACTGCAGTACTTTAACACCAAATGATTCTCTGAATCTTTGATACCCAACTTTGTGCATAGGGTATGAAACATATTCTTCATCTCATGCACATCTTGGTCCCTTTGTTGTCGTAGCGTATTCCATTGTATGTATTTGTCCTCATAGCTCCCCACGGGATAATATTGTTCCTTGATGGAATCTTGGAAATAATTCCAAGTGGGTGTGGCCGAGAACAGAGAGGGTTCCCCCTCTGCCTATTGCTCCGAGTAGGTTTCCCACCAGTCCTTGACATGGGGGGCGGCTTTGAGGAGTGCGAAAATAATCCTTTCTCGGTCGGAAAAATCATGAACCGAGAAGTATCCTTCTAATAGATTTAACCATCTATCTATGGCATCTGCATCTATTTGGCCCTCAAATATGGGAATGCCAAATTTTACTTGTACCTTAAAAGGAGTGGCGCCTCCAAAGTGGTTGTTGGATGTTGATGCGCTGTTAGTGGGAATCCGTTGAAGAATCTGGGTAAAGTTGTCCATCATTGCATTCCTTTGTTTCTCGAGGGCCTCCTTGAGCAACATTTTGATAGGATCTCCTACTCCCTCATCTTTCTTTTCTTCCCCCATGGGCGGTCGTCGGGGTTTGCGAGACTAATCTTACAAAGGTTCAACCAGATCGAGCCCCAACTCCTTATACCCCAACCTCGTTGGGGCCACGCAAAGAAAGATCAAGAACGAGCAGACCACTCTAATACCAATGATCCTGATTTATGTAGGAACACAATGAAATACATAAATACACATAAATGCAGAGATGCAGCGGAAATAAGACTTCATTTCATTAATAACTAAAGACTGAAAAATGCTTACAGACATAATGGAAACAAACTAGCTAGGGCGCTGGTAGCTTATCTCTGAGAAGAGATGTGGCGGATACTATCCTCTGAACTGCCTGTTACAATGAGGCTCGAAGGCCTATATATTACTGAGAAACAATGGAAAACCCTAAACATCCAAAAACCTAACCCTAGGAGATGAAACGTCAGAATATGGGCCCCATTGGGGTAAATTGGTACATCAACTTCCCAGGGTCGTAACTTTGGCATACTATCTCTGTTTGATGCACATGATACATCGTTAGAAAGATCTATCCAAGGACTACATTGCTGATAAAGAATATTGAGTTCGGAACGGACTCATATTTGCCGAAGCATTCATGCCCAAAAAACGTCGTTTAGGGCCTCAAAACAGCTCTGGAAGTTTAGGACCCGAAGAACTGCTAAAAATAGTAAATTGTGCTACAATTAAGGCAACTGAAAAACTGAAAGAAACAATGGTGTGTGTCCAAGTGGAATAGGCGGGTGGCCACCAATATCCACCTGCATCAAAATATTTTATATTTTAACAAAAGGGATAGTCACCCTTTAGGGATCCTTCCTTAGTTTCCTATTACTTTAGGAGAATTTTTTTTCCATATTGATGTGATGGTAGTTCATGACCCCTTGGATTTTAATTTACTCCTCAGGCAAGACTATGTTTATGCTATGAAGGCTCTTGTGTCCACAGTATTTGAAATGATGTATTTCCCTCACAATGGAAGCATAGTGACCATAGAACATAAGATGGTCAACCATCTGACTTCCCTAAATGGTCCTTATATGCAAGCGACGCCCGCCTTGCTACAGGTCAATTATTCGAAAACCCATCCCATGCAGTCAACTCCAAATGAGTAGGAATATCTCCCTTCTTCTGATTTAGATCAAGTAGTTGGCATGATGATCTCTTCGATAGGGCTATTAGAGATTGATCTACCTACCCCTATCACGACTCTCAACATGTATTCCTTCTAGAGTGTGGTTTTTCCATCTAGCGAAGATCTATTGGAAGACATGATTGAGGTTTGTCCCTTGACATGTATTCCTTCTAGAGCATTGTCCTCTTGGAAGCCATGATTAAGTAGAGTTCTTTGAGCATAGTTTATTTGTTGATTTCAAGGTCATTAAAAAATGAAACCAATTGTGAGAAGAGCTCCTGTTTCTTGGTCAAGATCATTAAAAAATGAAATAGAGGGCCTCAAGCATAGTTTCTAGTTTCAAGCTTGTGTAACAATGAAACCTACCTTGCGAGCATAATTTTCTTCTATTTGACAAGATTGTTAAAAAATGAAACAAATGTCTATAAATCAAACCCATAGGTCATAAGAAAAATTCTTTTCCTATGTCAAGCTCGTTGAAAATTGAAAGAACTACCTCTCCCTTTGAGTCGAGTATTTCACTAGATCTCGTAAATATGGAGTCGAGTCTTTTGCCATATCTCGTAAATATTGAGTCGATTCTTTCGCCATATCTCATAGATGTTGAGTCGAGTATTTTATTAGATCTCGTAACTTAACCTTCATTTCATTCACCTTTGTCAGTTGACCCATTTTTCTTCATATGGTATAGAAATCATTGATAACATAAGCATCGATATATGAAATGAAGCTTGGGGGGGGGCAGGTCTCCAACCTATAGACATCATGCTAGAGAAAATCCACTAGCTTCTATCATGCAATCTGGTGGAAAAATACCTCTAGATAGACACACTGCTAGGAGTGATCCTCACTTGGGGTTCGTTCCCATCGTAACATAGTAGTCTTTTCTAGAACGAGCTTAGTTTTTGTTGTTTCTCGTGCTCATAAATACATGAGAATAGGTTACCGATATCGATCTTTGTATTTTCTCATGCTCATTAAAACATGAGGATAGGTGACCAAGTACACTTTTATCTATTTTTAGGACTCATAAAAGATATACAAAAAATGAACTCTTTAGAGTATCCTTTAAGCTATTTTCAGACTCCCTGACAACGAAAATATTGTCAAGTGAGGTTTATTCCTTTCACACTCATCAGAAGGTTTGAAAGGATGTTTTTTGAGTGGTAGTTTATCTCTTTTTCAGCCTCGCGAGATTAATTACGAAAAATGACTACTCTAATCAAGCATGATTAGAAGAGTTCTCCCATGTATTGTTTTACACTTTTTTCAGTCTTGGGAGACTAAATTTATGTAAAATCCATCCATGGAGTCATCTTTAAGTTTTTTTTAGACTCTCTAAATGTGAAAAAACACTGAGTTCACCTTCTTTGGGCTTGTAAAACTATGCATCGAAGGACCTATGTGAGTCCAATATCAGAGACCCATACTTGACCGAACCCCTCCTTCATCATGTTCATTAAACATATGTTGAGGGACTCATCCGAAGGATATTGGACTCCTTTATGGAAGATATTGTCACCCTTGAACATGGCACCTTTTTTCACCTCGTCTTACAATTTGGTAATATTCTTGTATCTGAGTCATACCAATTCCATGTGTCATTATACTTTTTCATTTCAGTAAAAAAGTGCTCTTATTTCCATCACATTATATTCCTGGTACTCGTTGAGTCAATGATTCCAAGTCACATGTCATGCCTTATTATGTTCAAGGGAAGTTTCACTTCAAACCATCCATATACCATATTAACAGCTTCCATTTCCCATGTCAGTCCATATTAATTTGGTCCACCATCTCACATCACTTTCCTGTGTTAGTTTCATGTTGATGATGGGGGATACATCAAGGCCATCCTTCGACGAGTCTTTTCCTGTCGAATTCAAAACATTATCTCGGAATTAGACTTAGAAACCAATTAGTGCCTTGGGACCTTCATGCCTCAATGGAAGTCCTCCTCGCTTTTGACAATAGGTTTACATCATTGACCTCTGATTGGATGATTCCACGTATGATCGACATCAAATTATTTATTAACATTCGCTGGAATGTACTAGGGTATCTTGGGAGTCATTGTCATCATTCGTTATTTCCCTCACACTTGTTAAAGATATACCTCAATGACCGGTAATCAAGTGGTTTCTACCATGTTCGACATCAAATCGTTTATTCACATGGATAGATTCGTACCACATCGGGATTGGAACGAAGACCATGGGTTGGGTGCTCACTTTGTTATATGATTTTCCTAGGCTGCGATGGAGATCATTTGAGCATGTAAAATATTTCAGTACAATCACCATGTTTTCAATCTTACTGATNNNNATATATATATATATATATATATATATATATATATATATATATATATATATATATATATATATATGTTGTCACATAGATCCACATTGTATTGATCCGTGGCTATGTTTTATCATCTCGTAGATCCACTGTGTATTTTTCATGGCTGCGATTAGTTCATGTCATGGAAGTATGGATCCACATTGTATCTCTGGTGGCCATATCCTTAATCATTATTCTCATGGATCCACAATGTATTGGTAGGAAACCATGCTTTGGGTATCTCTTATTCCAAGCATAGGTATGCATGCCATGGAAATGGAACATACTTGTATACTGACTGATGATTGTTTGCAGCTTCTGCCAGGTTCTCCTACTCCAACACCCTTGCATTAAAGAACTTATAAAGTGTTTCAACCATTAGTTTCTCTTATGACCTCACACTTTAGGGGGCATCTATTACATACAAAAATGTCACACTCGAGATTTACACCCTAAGTGTCGCAAGTGTAACAAAGTGATGTATGCACCTTGTTAAGTGTTGCAAAGTGACGTATGCACCTTGTTAAGTGTCACATGCATTGTCGCAAGTGTCGTATGCACCTTACCAAGCGTCGCATTCACTTTACTGAGTGTCTCCACCCCTTGACACCATGAAAGACATTTTCCATGACCCCTAAGTCATATTGGAGTAAGAAACCCATCATTTCAAGGGAAAAATCACACCTTTTTCTTGGAAAATCGACCATGTTTTTGGAATTTATGAAGGGTGGCGCCCCCATGTCCATGTTGGGGAAGTGAAACTTCAAGGAATGGAACCCCCCTTTTAATTTTAGGGGAGTTCCAGTTTATAGGATGGTGCCCTATGTTCAACTCTCGAGGAGCGTCAATCTTGCTAGAGAGAAATTGGGGATCCTCCACTTTTTCCTAAGGCCCAATTCTCGATGGATGAGGTTCGATGTGGTTGAATCGTACCTTATGGGTTCTATCCTAGGATATAATCCCAACTTAAAGAGCCATATCCAAAACCATATCCTTCATTTTCTCATGGTGGTTGTGCCTCTCAAGCCTATATATTGAAGGTATTTCCAAGGTGAAGGGGGGAAAGATTATAGGTATCAAACCTTTGATTCTGGAGGAAGCATCTGCATTTTTATGTCAAGATTCATGCAAGGTTTGAACGAGGAGAACTTGGAGAAGTCCTAGATCATCAATCATGCTTTGTAAGTTCCTTATTTGTCTTTCCAATTAATATCAACTTGGCCTATTCGCTTCAAGTTCATGTTTTCTACATTTTCATGTCTATTGCCATTTTAGTATTCATAGATAGAATTTCTTTATATAATCTTCTAGAATAGGAGGAAGAGTTCCTTTTCTAGTCTTTGCAGGACTTTAGTTGCATTGAGGAGCTTGGAGATAAAGCGTCAGGATTGGAGCAACGAGGATGAGCATCACAATAAGGTTTACTACATTCTTCATCTCTCTTGCTTGATTGATTGAGTTAGATCTATAAGGAATGTAGTAACCACTTGTTCAATTCTTTCTTTGGACCAAAGATAGGAGTCTTTGTCCAAAGGGGAGTTTAGCCTATTCGTAGGGTAGTATTTCTCACAATAACATGTAACATAAATTATAAATATGAAAAGTAATAAGTGATAGGAATATTCATCTGTTGGGAAATACCAAAAATCATATTTTGTATATTTATTGAGTTTAAAGCTAATGCAATCTACAACACTGGAGTTACAAGTTCCTCCAATACTAGGCTTAACAATAATTAATTTTGATTATTGTAAGAATGATCTCTTTTTAATATTTCTATATATGTGTAAATCTATATTTCTCTTTTTATTTTTACCTCTCTATATAACATCTTTTATATGCCATTTTCGTATATCTCTTGAATATATTTAAATATATTTTTATTTGTATATATATATGTATTTCTTCAACATATAATATTGTTATAATTTTTAAATTTTACTATTATTGTTTGTTATAAATCTACTATATGGTAATGTGAGTGTTATTTGATAAAAAATATTTCATACACGGTTGTAAAAACACCTTTCAAAGTATTGAAGAAAATAAAATGATAACTAATTTAATTACATACAAGAACTAGTATTGTTAATTCCATCTTCTCTATGTGCTCAACTACTCTAACATACAAGAACTAATATGTTTACTTACATTTACTCTACATGCTCAACTACTTTAAAAACAAGGGGTGTTGCTGAGCAACAAGTCCCTACCAAAAGGGCAGGAAGGTAAGGAAGGTAAGCACGTGAGTGTGAAGGAAGACATCTAGAGACGGTTGAACCACATTGCTGCATTTGATCTCTCAGTCCAGGTGTAGTGCTCAAATCTTGTATGTGCACGCCTTTCTCACTGTTTGAACGCAGCTGCTGTAGGGAAGGGATTTATTGTTCAATACATGGCGTTCGTCAACACCGCAGGCCCACAAAAGAATCAAGCGGTGGAGCTCCATGTAGGATCAAACCAATTAGTGTTATATCGCCTCAAGATTTCACGGTACCAAGACACACTGTACTGCACATTCTCTTCGCCAATTCTACAGGGAGTGTAATATTTTGGGCATCGCAGACTTCATATTAGGGAATGTCGTTGTAGTGTTTCAGAGCTGCACTCTGGTACAGAGGAAACCCGGTGCAAGTCAGAAAAACACAATCACTCCACAGGGTAGATCTGATCCATGCTTTTATTAGTCCATTGATCCTGGACCTCAGCATCTGCTTGTTTATATTCTCAGCAAAAATGATTACCAAGGTTCACCCAGACAACCCAGACCTCGCAGGGTGTGTTCTAAAGCCATGACGTTAACGGTTTGGAAGAAATCTCTCCTCTTCAGCTGCAGTGGCTTCACTGTGTACGATACCAGCTAGAATCTCATATTGAGAGTGAACAACTATCGTTTCGATCCCAAGAACCATGGACGATACAAGTGTAATATTGCTAGTCAACATTTCATATTATGGCCACGTTTTTGTGGCGTTCCATTTTTTATGGTCATGTTGTTACTACCAAACAACATGTGTCTAATGTTTCACGTTGTTATGTTCACGCCTTCGCAAACATGACAAGGCCATGTACTTGCAACTACAACATTTACAACATTCACAATCCTATTGTAGAGGGATTGTAGCACGAGAAATGAAAGGAGATTAGTGTTTTTGACATAGCATCAACAACAAGTCACGCAGGATGCTTGGGCAGGAGCTAAGACCTTCCTTTGTCTCTGTTAAAATTTTGGAATAGTTTCTTATAATTTACCATTTACGGTTTACAGGTTTTCTCCAATTATGATTTACAGTTTACAGGTGACATAGAAATGAACGATTTAGGTTTCTGATTTTGTGATTTATGTTTAGCAATGAACCTAAATCACTCATCGCTAAACCTAAATTGCTCATCGCTATAAACCATAAATCAAAAAAATATATATCATAAATCATAAATCGCTATATTTATTGTTTATGGTTTACTTGTTTTCTTCAATTATGATTTAGGTTACGTAGCAATGATTGATTTAGTTTTTTTATTTAGAAATTTAGGTTACAGTAGCATTGAGCGATTTAGGCTACAATAGCAATGAGTGATTTAGGTTGCAATAAAATTTTGGGTTGCAATATAAATTTAGGTTACAATAGCGATTTAGTTTACAATAGCAATGAGCGATTTAGGTTTCTGATATGACATAATCATAAATGGCTTGGTTTTGAGCAGGTAGTAAAGCCATGTGCCTATTCACACAACCAAAACTTTATATTTTTTTTTAGGTTTTAGAGCAAGTAGCGGCAGTGATTCCACCTGGCTTACATGCATCTGTGGCTGCTCCAGATGGTCTCCATGCATCACTCATCTGGGTTCGATCTCGATATCTACTACCTCGTCCCCAAAATGAAATTGACCTAGAAGCAGGGAAAAGGTAGGAGGAGTATGTACAGAACGAAACAAGTCTCTCTACAGGTATAAGCACTATATTCTAGGGGGCAGGTTAAGATGCTGATACAGATCCAGTTGTAGGAGATGACCCATAACCACAGTTATAGGTAATCGATATAATTGAATAATATTCCAGATTTTAAATAGTGATGTAATTAGATACAAAAATGAATGGCCTTCTGGAATTTATTTTCTGATATAATTCGATACAATTGGAGTGGTAATGTGGATTAATCATTGATGTAGTAGGTTCAATTTTTCTATATACAACCAAAAAAAAAAATTAATCGTTCTGTGCTCTAGTCTCTTAAAAAAAAATGAGATCGTTCTAATCGTTCTCATGGCATATCGATTAATTTTTAGAGCTCTCGACACTTGTTGGATCAGATTTATAAACACTTTTCTTCTTCATAAACTATGTTCGACCTTAAAAATAAAAAGATCTGACTTTGCATATAGAATGATTATTACAATCATGATTTCGACTGTACTGTTTAGTAATTGGTCACTATTGTTGGGCTCTGGAAACTAGTAGTTGCGTGGTTGCATTAACAAGGGTGAGATAAGGTGGAAGGCCACAAGTATAGATGTTTACAAAAAAAAATGCTCGCAAAATTTCAATTCCTAAGGTTACATGGAAAGAGACTTGAGGCCTCAAGAAAAATGAGTTATCCGGTTCTCTTAGCAAACAAATTCATCAACAAGCATCCTTAAGAAGGAATAAGGATTTGTTTCAACACCAATGACAGAGGTAGCTCTGGAAGCAGTTCTCTCATGTAATAAATCATTCCATATTACAAAGTGCCCAGGTGCTTTATATATTGACTCTTCCTTGGCGCCATCTTAGGCCTCGCCATTTAGAACCTCCGGTGCGATGAATCTGACTGTTCGGCACTGCGTGCGAAATAAGTGGTACTCCCCTGCATTCTCCTTCATTGCGCTCAACCCAAAATTGATTACCTTGATGTTACCGTTTTTTTCTACGAGAACATGTTCAAGCTTTAGGTCTCTGTGATAAATGCCTTTGCTGTGACAAAATTCCACGGTGCTGATCAACTTCTGGAAATATTTCCTCTTTGTGTCTTCGTCCGGCTTCGTTTTTTCCTCTAATATCTTCTTAACTAGGTCTTCTCCTTTGACATACTCCATCACAATACATATTTTGTTTTCATTCAAAATGACTTCGTACAGTTGCACTATGTTGGGATGCCTCAATGTTTTCATCGTAGAGATTTCTGTCTGGGCATGGTGTATCCTCACTGTTTCAGCCAGAATTTCTTCCTTCTTCATAACCTTCATGGCCACGCTATCGCCCGTTTTCAGGTTTCTCCCATGTTATACTTTTGAGTATACACCCTGTCCTAAGAGGTTGTCCAAATGATACTTGTCTGTCCATCAAGATTCCATACTTTACATGAGTGTCGGAGTGTCTTTGGTGATTCTGCCTTTGTCTTTGGTGATTTTGGGTGCTCTAATCTAATAGACAACAAAAGGCTAGTTTTCATAAGTCCTTCAAAATTGAAATTCATTGTTCATTGCAGGTTTAATAAGTATGTATTTTAAATATGTATTTTGTTCATTGCAGGGTCTAGGGCTTACCACCGTCGAGTGCTGGTCCATATCTACACTGCCTTGGGACTGAACGAATTCCCGTCGAGTGCTGGTCCATCTCTACACTACCTTGGGACTGAACGAATTCAATTTCCCGTCGAGTGCTGGTCCATCTCTACACTACCTTGGGACTGAACGAATTCAATTTGATGTGCATACCACCTATGGAGAGCAACTTGTGGCCACAAATAGAACCATTTCCATTCAATATGCCTGCAATAAATGAAAAAAGGAAAACGAGGTAAGTTGAAGCTACTAAGGCTCGTTCTCATAAGTTATTCAAAAGAATGAAATTCATTGTTCATTGCACTTTTTGTTGCATGTAATGTCCTTGACTAAGTTTTCTGGTGCCCCAACATTAAGTTTTCCATGGAGATAAATGGTGAGCAGGAAGATAAACTATGAGCAGGATGAGGTGCCCCAACTTTAAATTTTCCATGGAGATAAACGGTGAGTAGGATGAGGCAAGATAAACTATGAGCAGGATGAGGTGGTGAGGGTTTGAGGATCTGACTAGGTGGTGAGCACAAATTTTAGAGAGTAACTATGATGCCACTGCAATGATGCATGTTACACACTCAGTGAAGTCGTTGTCACTGGGTGAAACCAAGTCGTTGCCACTGGGTGAAGTTGCTGCCACCTTGTTGCTACTGGAGATGTTTGGAACAACTATGGACTATATAATAAATATGGATGAAAAATTAAATGTTTGAAATTAATGGTAGATTGAAGCCTAACATTAATCGACCTTTCCATATATATTATAAAAAATATCATGTTTCCATATATATTATAAAAATTTCTTCCCTCTGCCTCGATATGAGGCCAAATAAGACCTCAAATATAAAACTTAGACTTAAAAGATTAAACTTGAACACCAAAATTGTATGAGTTTTCAAAAAGTTTGGTTAAAATGGTTATTTTACATAGATTTGTGTGTAGAGATTAATATAACAACGAAGAACCGATTACTAAAAGTCCCTGCTACTTAGATTTGTGTGTAGAGATTAATATAACAACTAAGAACCGATTACTAAAAGTCCCTGCAGCCTGCAAAGGTCATATACTAATAAGCAAATCTAGAAACCGAAGTTATTGATGGTAGAACACAACTTAGTTAACCAATGAAGAAAATAGAATTTATAACTAGTTTAATTACCGAATTCTTTTAATGATAAAATAAATAAGGATAGGAACTTTGGATTTATTTTTCTCTTTGATGGTGAAAAAATTTAATAAAGTGTGAGTGTGAGTGTAATATAAAATAATATAATGGTAGCAACTTGGAATTAGGGAAAAGACACTAAGAAAACTAAGTAAATCAATTAGAAGTACCTTTAACATACCTAATTGAATGCCAATCTTCCCCTAAGAATGATTTACATTAAAAAAAAAATGAAAACAACAAACCACACAACACACAAAATATCTATATATTTATGCAAGTATGTGACTTCATGTATTCTCAATAGATAATATTACCTCCCTTCCCACAAATGTGTTCAAGGTGGGCATGAGGGTTCACAAAAATTACAAAGGATAGAGACAAAACACCACAACTTGGAACAAATTAATCCAACAAAAGGAAATATAAAAACTAGTAATAAGGATACACCAACTATAGTTGTGTTTACCAAGTGAAGGATTAATGGAGATATAAGATCCTAAGAAACACTAGAACCTATGAAAAAAAAAGGATATTGTAAGTTTACAAGCAAGTTTTTAGTGAGATGGGGATTTAGTTTACCAAAAATACACCTTAAACAAAGTGAAAAAGTGTAACATCAACACGTTTAAGAATGTTTGGATAGCATAGCTAGCAGTGAGCTAGCAATTGCATATATTATAGAAGACATGCTTTCTCCATACTAGGAAACCATGGATGTTGATTGTCCAAACTATACATGTTCAAGTAAATCTATAGGCAATTTAAGAAAAACATCTCTCTATTTTATAGGCATTCATAAGTTGTGGGCCATATGTGTGGTATAACGAATGAAGTGTGGGTTAGAGTGCATGTCCAAATAACTCAAGTGAAATGGTAAATTTTATGAAGTGAAATCCTAAATAAATGTACTTAACAAATCGATGATATTTTTATCACAAGTCATTTTGGAAATTTTATCAGTTCCTAAATCTTGGAGCATTCAACAACCCTAACTTCCACAAGGCATATCTCCGAAAGTATAGGGAATTGAAATATGATATTTTTATCACATGTACATCAATATCTCTCTTTTTTATTTTCAAAATTACAAGGTCTGAAATGTCCTAGAAAACAAATATCGGGAAAATGCCAAGATGACCTTAAATTGTTTTCACAATTGAATCTTTGCTAATCCATTTTTCACACACTCACCTTCTCTCAATGATTTCTCTTTTTATACTTTTTCATAACTCTTCATTAAGGGACATGTCCATTAATTAAATAACTAATTCCCAATATGATGGGAAAATATTGCAAACCATGGTTAAATGACCCAAAACCATGGGTTTGAAACCACCATTTCACTTTTTAATTTTTCACATGCACCACTTTTTTAATATACTTGTAGATCTATATATATAAATCAATATTGGAAATGTTGTGTGTATTGTGATGTTGTGTCTATTAGTTAAATAATTAATTCCAAATACCATGGGAAAATACTCCAAACAATGGGAAAATGCACCAAACCACCATTTAAAACACATGGGTTTGGGGTATTTTTCCATGGTTTGGAGTATTTTCTCATGGTATTTGGGGCATTTTCCCATGGTATTGTGAATTAATTATTTAACTAATGGACACAACATCACAATACACACAACATTTCCAAGATTGATTTATATATATAGGTCTACAAGTATATTAAAAACGAGGTGTATATGAAAAATTAAAATTTAGTGAAATGGTGGTTTCAAACTCATTGGTTTGGGGTATTTTCCCATGGTATTGGGAATTAGTTATTTAATTAATGGACATGTCCCTTAATGAATGGTTATAAAAAAATATAAAAAGATAAATCATTGAGAGAAGGTGAGTGTGTGAAAAATGTATTAGCAAAGATTCAATTGTGAAATCAATTTAACGTCATCTTGGCATTTTCGAGATAAATTTATTTCTCAGACATTTTAGAGTCTGTAATTTTGCAAATACAAAGGAGATATATTGATGTACATGTTATAAAAATATCATATTTCGATTTGCTATACTTTTGAAGATATGCCTTTTGGAAGTTAGGGTTGTTGAATGCTCCTGAAATCAATTTCAAACGGGTCAGCTTGGAACTTTTGCTATATCTTATTTTTTATGATGTTTCAAACCTTGATACTTTGAAAATATAGAGAAGATAATGTTTTCTACATTTTGTAAAAATATCATATGTTGGTTCATTATATGTTTGGTTATATTCCCTACGAAATTCAGGGTTCCTGAATTCTCTTGAAATCGATTTCAAACAAGTTATCTTGGCACTTTCACTGTAAATTATTTTCAATGATGTTTCAGACCCTGAGATTTTTCATACATAGAGGATAACTCCTGATTTACATTCAATAAAAATATCATTTTATAGTTCGCTACATTTTTGGAGATATTTATCTAGTTTATATCGGTGTCCACCAACCTATTCCAACTGGATCACATACAGATGTCATGTTGGCAGCTTCAGTTTTCATCTTGGCATTTGTTTTCTAGCTTTTTGAGTCTTAAACTTCTACGGCTGTTTTGACGCCCTAAACAACACTTTTTGGGCCCTCCATAGTCACATTGTAGAGAAAGTTAGAGTGTGATGGAATAATGTGTATTCCTTGGATAGAAATTTCCAACGAGATATTGTGCACCTAAAATGAAGATTGTATGCAAAAGTTACAACCCCGAGAAGTTGATGTACCAACTTACCCCAAGGGGGCTCACAAGACTTTTGGTGTTTCATATCCTAGGGTTAGATTTTTGGATATCTAGGGTTTTGGCCTTTATTTTTGATGTAAAGCAACCTTTGGATCCTCATTGTACTCATCTTCTTGCGAATGAGCCCAACCATCACATATCTTCTTAGAGATAAGCCACCACCATTCTAGCAAGCTTGTTTCAGTCTACATTTTACAGTTTCAACATATTTCTTTATTGAATAGAAGCCAAGATTTACTATATCTATTTTATTGTGATTGTATCTATGTGTTAATAATATATATCTTTATTCATTTCGTTCTTCTCATAAAATCCAGATCAGTGGTATCATAGTGGTTTTCTCCTTATCATTCTTAGTGCATGTCCCCAACGAGGTCAGGGTACAAAGAGTTGGGTCTCGAGCTTGTCTCTCTTGAGGACAAGAGCTCTCACACACCCAAGCAACCTTCCATGGTAGGAGAAAAGAAATATGACGGGACACGAGATCCTTTCAAACTGTTTCTTGAGGAATCCCTGACGTAACAGAGGAATAAGATTATGGATAGTTTTGCGCAAATCCTTCGACGAATACCAATAGGTGATGCATCTTCCTTGAGAAGAGGCATCGCCCCCTTCAAGGTACAAATCAACTTTGATATTCCTATATTTTAAGGTCGGATAGGCACAAATGTTGTAGACAAATGGTTGAATTTTCTATAAGGGTAGTTTTTTGTCCATAACTTTTCCAATAGAGAAAATAGTACATTTGTTCTCCTCAAAGTCGTCCCCCATGTCAAATATTGGTGGGAGAATTTCTGTGAGAAAAAGACAACATCGGAACCCTCATTATTTACAATTGCACTTACATGGGATTCCATCAAGGATGATATTAAGGAATGATACTACCCTATTGGAATATATGATGACCTGTATACAATATTGACCACACTGCGACATGAAATGGACCAAACAATGCTAGAGTTCATAAATATCTTCCATACCTTGCACACCAAGATGGGTATAAAATATTTTGAATGACATATGGTGCTTAAATACCATGATGTTCTACATGGATACAACTAGATAGAAATGGAGTTTCTCAACATCTAGTCCTTGGGCATGACCTATCGATATGTTGTAATCTTAAATAAAAGACTCGACAGTTTGGGTCAGGGAGCCCATCACAATTGAAGTAGGGAAAGGGAATCCCCAACTCATAGATGAAAGGGAAGAATAAATATGGAAAACCTAAGGACAACTAGTCTAAGTCGTAAACAAATAAGGACTATGGAAAGATGAAGAAAGACACCGAGAAGTGATGCGACTTCCATAATATACCATGGCATAAAACTGTTGATTTCTGCTCAACACAGTTCTTGGTGGGTAAGGTGAAAGCCTATGAATCATATGTAGGTTCCAAATCAGATTCAGAACCAGAAAAGGGGAGACAGATTATTGATGCAGAACCCAGTTCCACCATTGCTACCACCAAGACACCAAGAACCACCAAGACACCAAAATCCATCCTGGTGAACCTGATGAGCCAGAGGAAGGTGAGTGCCTATTTCATTCACACGTGTGGGTGAAGGGTACTCCGCTGTAATTCATCATTAATAGTAGTAGCCAGAAGAACCTTATCTCAGTGGATGTCATCAAGCGGCTAGCCCTATTGACAACACCACACCCACAACCATACACCATTGGATGGCTCCATTGATCAGGGGATCAAATTTTGCTCAATTTTCAAAGTGCTCAGAATGCGACGAAAACAATGCCATTGCATCTGTCTCGTCTTCCTGAATCCGGAGGTATATTTACTTTCTTAAACGGAGTCCGTATGGAGAATATATCGCGATCTGTTTGCCAAGCCAAACAGCCAAAAATTTGATGCTGACTATACGTGTCCGTACAGTCTGTACAGTCTGACGTGGCAGGGCCGTATAGACCGTACGATGATGACGTGATAGTTTTTTATTGGTTGATTTCTGGTGAATCGGGTGTTGACACATGTCTGGTTGGTGGCAAATAATATGAGGACACGTGGCCCAATCCTTGGGCACCACGTGTCCCCCTCATTATTGGTTTATGTGTTATATAAATGTAATGGGAGTCCGCGGGGTTTGACCCCCGGACCTCCCCTCATATGTAAAGACTTCACAAACTTCCACTAACTACTATTCCGACCTTGTTCCTTGTTTCATATATCCATGCGCATATATTTAAACTTGCTCGTTGTATTCAATGGAAAGGGGGGTCGGGCCAGGGCTTAGCCCCGACCCGTGGTTTCAGTCCACAACATATGACCATTGTAAATGCCAAATCACGCACGCATTGTAATTGTATACCACATATACTATATGTTATATTGTATTAAACATATGTGTTGGGGTTTGGAACTATAACCAATGGTTAAACGCGTGGGGGTTATAACCCGTGGTTTTGTTATATGACCGGTGGATTAAAACGTGTGGGAGTTATGCAGTTTTGAAACGGGAATAACGACTTAACCACTCGTTTGCCTAGCGCGCGGTCATATGCGCCATACGCCCAGGTGCCGAGGCGGTTAGGGGCTGGCGCGGCCTTAACTGTCCTACAGTTTGCACCGTTGGCGCGGTTGCGCCCGGTGTTGGGTTTTTGTGCTTAAATGAGCGTGTGAGTCAGGTTCATTCAAGGAGGGTGCGAATTGTAGAATCAGAGACAGCAAGCTTGAAGAGGGAGACTTCCAGGAGGCCTAACTTCTTCATTTTTCGACCGATTGAGGTGCCGAAAGAGCCCAGACAGGGGTTTTGGGACGCTGGGAAGCCATTGGAGTAGTCCGTTTGTCAGTTTGAGCATTGTAAGACATGTTTTTGATCATTTTTTGATAAATTAATAATAATGATCCATTGGAAGCTGGACCAGGAGATGTAGCCCAGAAGAGGGGTGAACTCCTTTATCAATTGCTGTGCATATTTGTTTATGTTCAATGATTATGCTGCTGTCTATGTGTAATTTACATAAGTAATCCTTAATTTATGTGTTGCAAACTGATCCTTTTGCTTTAAACACATAACATTTCACTTGCAATAAGTTTTCAAAATTTTTCAAGTCTTCTTCAGTTTTAGATCAAGTTGGTATCAGAGCACTGGTTTTGAAGACTTGATTGTTTGCAAGTTTTGTTTCTGATGCTCACAAGGTTGAAACTCACAAGAGGAGAAGGTTAACTTGTGGAGCCAAGTTCTTATCCGACAAGGAGGAAGCAGTTTCATTCATCGCAAGTTGCAGAGAGACTTTCACCAAGCATAGCTCATGCAGATGATCATGAACGTGTTCCGGCTGAAGAGGAAGATTTCAGACAGACTATCATATAGTTGAGAGATATGATGAAGGTCATGATGGAACGGAACATAATGTTGTAGGGTGAAGGCTCCAACCCTTCAATGCATAAGGGAGGCGGTGGTGATAAGACTCCAAACAAAGATGGAGGGAATGGTGCTTCTCCACCACCCTCTCCTCCATCATCTTCTTCTTCTTCTTCTTCTACCAGTTTGAAACATCTTCCGAATGGGAATGGTAAAACTCCTTCGCAAATTCCTTCATTAAATCTTGATATAAAATTTGAGTTTCCACTTTATAATGGAGAAGTTAACACTGAAAAGTTAGATAACTAGATACGTCAAATTGAAGTCTATTCTAGAATACAAAAGATTCAAGATGATGAAACCAAAATTCAGTTAGCTTCATTAAGATTAGATGGTTCAACACT
>ML783191.1:1112214-1147740 GCA_009831015.1 Picea engelmannii | reverse complement strand
ACATGTACTTCCTTCTTCAATTCACTTTGTCATCTTCAAAAATTCATTTCTCCTCAACCATGAGGATCCACGTGACATGCCACATACCACCGGAAACAACATGATGTATACTATCCATTCATGGGTGTTTTATATGCATGTGCCTTGTCCTTCATGTCCAAATAACTTTATCAATCTTACGGTCCAAACCCATGACTAGGGTTGACATCAATGACAACAACCAATCTTCCAACACTTATGATAAAGAAATATACTCCATTGTGAAAGACTGTTGCGAGTGGAGGAATTACATTCTCAGGAAGAAAAAAATCATCCACAATGATAATAAGCTGTTGCAATTCATGTAGACATAGGGAAATTTGCGGAATAATTTCCATTAGAAGTGGTCCACATACTTTCGCCATTTTCATATCAACATCAAGTATAAGACAACAAGGACCAATTGCATCGTTTATTTCCTCATCCATGCACCATTTGTAGTAGTCACCATGGTGCTAAACTCTTGTAACCACGAGACCTCCCGATGGCCCCAAATCTATGAGAGAGATCTTGAATTCACCATCTCCTAACAAATGTTGGGCGCACACACAATTGTCATTGATTTCCATTTTCAGGATCAACTATTGTGTCATCTGAGCCATCTCTTTATTCCATCAAGTGAGCGATCGAATCTGATTTGGGAATCTTGCTACAGTTAGGTGGTAGGACACTTCAACATAGAAAAGACAATGGAAGTGTTGCAACAACATTTCTGTTGGTCGAAACTTTGATAGGATGTCAACAAGTATATCAGGACTTGCACTACCTATGTCATTGCCAAACCCACCATTAATAAACAAGGAATGTACACCCCTCTTCCTACTCCTAAAACACCCTAGGAATCCATCTCGATGGACTACATGTTGGGCCTTTCATCAAATAAGCAGGGAAATGACTGTGTTTTTGTGGTGGTTGATTGTTTTTATAAAATGGCGTTTCTAGATGCCTACAAGAAGAGTATCACAACATAGGACATTTCCAATATCTTCTTCGAATGAGTGTGGGTGGATTATGAGATACTAAAAACCATCATCTCAGATCAGGACAGTCGGTTTCTTAACGCATTCTAGTCAAGCCTCTGGTCACTGCTGGGCACAAATACCACCAAATAAACTTATTTCCAGCTCCAGACAGATGGTCAAACTAAGGTCGTCAACCGAATGATTATGCATATCCCACACATGTACAATTCCAAGCATCCCTGCACATGGGATGAGTGTCTTCCCTATGTTCAACACAACTACAACAGAGCCATACATAGTTCATCTGGACACATCCCCTTTCAGGTGGGGTTAGGATTTCAACCATTGGGTCCCATGGATGTTTCACTACCCCTTGCGACCACCCAGATAAACTCGTCCAATGCTCAAAATGTAGCTAACAAAGCTACCCGGTTCATTGAGTGCATCCAACACATCCTCCAACAGGTTCAGGATATTTTGCAGAAGTCCAATGGCAAGTACAGACAACACCATGATCAACATTGGGTTCCACACATGTTTTAGGTGGGAGATAAATTTTGTTTTCACTTACAGAATGAACGCCTTATAAGACTCCATCAAAATATTTTTCCACTCCACTAGGGACCTTATACCATCACCAAGGTTATGGGTGAAAATGCTTTTGAGCTCAACATTTCCCCATTGCTTGGATTTCACCCAATTTTTAATGTGGACCTCCTTCAGGCATGCTTTCCACCATTATTGGACACTTCAGAGGAAGAAAAACAATTGACACTGACAAATCTCAACTATGACTACATGGAACATGCATCCAATGATAAAATCATGGAAACACGGGTCAAGGTAACTCACCAACATAAGTTTCAACTTTATCATGTTGTCAAAGTAGGGCAAATCTCGCACCAAGGCAAGTGGCTCACCTGGGGCCAAATTCAACAGAAATGTCTTCATATGATGGGGGAACTCAACGCAATGGAGACCATTGTTTTCTAACTGGGGAGGATCGATCCAGTTTGATATCGTTGACAACCTAGATATTCCAACTAGCTCACATCTATATGTCATCTTGGTAGTTTGAGTTTTCATCTTGGAAATTGTTTTCTAGTTTTTCGAGTCCTAAACTTCTAGGATTGTTTTGAGGCCCTAAGCAACATTTTTTAGGCCCGCCACAGTCACAACGTAAGTGGAGTTAGAGTGTGATGAAATAATGTGTATTACTTGGATAGAACTTTCCAATGAGCTATCATTCACCTAAAAGAGAGATCGTATGCAAAATATACAACCCCGGTAAGTTGATGTACCAACTTACCCCAACGAGGAACACTTGACTTTTGGCACTTCATCTCCTAGGGTTAGGTATTTAGATGTCTAGGATTTTGGAATTCATTTTTTATGTAAAAATGAATTTAGAGCCTCATTTTACTCATCTTCTTGTGAATGAGCGCAACTGTTACATCTCTTCTCAGAGATAAGCCACCATCATTCTAGCAAGCTTGTTTTAGTTTTCACTTTACAGTTTCAACATATTTATTTAATGAATAGAAGCCAAGTTTTACTGTATTTTTGTTATTGTTCATTGTATCTATGTGTTAATAATATGAATCTATATTCATTTAGTTCTTCTCATAAAATCTGGATCAGATATACCCTATGGAAGTTAGGATTCTTTAATGCTTCTGAAATCAGTTTCAAACAAGTCATCTTCGTAATTTTGCTACAACTTATTTTTTTGGGATGTTTCAGACCGTGAGATTGTGTAGATATAGAGGAGAGATATTGGTGTACATGTGATAAATATATTAGAATATGGTTTGCTATATTTTCATAGATATCCTATGTGAAGGTTAGGGTTCCTGAATGCTCCTGAAATCAATTTCAAACAAGTCGGCTTGACACTTTTTCTATAACTTATTTTATGGGATTTTTTATTACTTAAGATTTTATAGAGGTAGAGGATACATACATATGTACCTCAGTTAAAAGTGTCAAAATCATAGTTTCAAAATTGGATATGTGGCATGTTGTGCAAGTTCTTCCTTTAGAAGAGGCCCAAAACAACAAACTTTGGGAAAGTTGTTATTTAGAAATTCAAATTTTTGTCTTCCAACGTTTTTGCTTCTTCTTGATCTAAAAGCCAGGGTTCAACAGTATATTTATCCAGATTCTCACAAATTCTTCCATCCTTCTTTAGGTTCATGATCACAAATTCTTTAGATTCTCACAAATTCTTCCATCCTTCTTCTTTTAATTGAATCTTTAGGTTCATGATCATATTTTTTGTTTCTTCAAGGCTTTCTGACATTTTGGATTTTGAATTATGATCTTCTTCTTCATGCTTTTGAAACTACCCCTTTTGTTTGAAATTCTTTTTCCTGAGATTCCTTTTTCTCTTAAGGCACAATTGATTTCTTTTTTAATATCTACTTCCGTATCTATTTCAAAATTTTATTCTTCTTCTAAATTCATCATTTCTTTCCCTTTTTATTCATCAATATTTATTTCTCTGGCATGGAAATATTTTCTTCTCTTTTAGTATTGAAGCTTCTTTCACTGATTTCTTCAGATGAGACACTAACCCCTTTTGACTAGAGATTCCTCTTCTGCTTATAAGAGTTCTTGTCCTTTTCATGCTTACCCTTTTTGTGGGGATGATGTTTTATTCCTTTCTTTACATTATGGTCTTCTTCATCATTGCTACTTTTGTCCTTTACATATGGACACTTATCAACACACTCCTACTTTTCTACAATTAAAGCATTTGAAGGGAAACTTACCTTTTTATTTTCCAGATCCCTTTTTGAGTTTTCTCACAAAATGTGCTAATTCCTCTGCATCATATTTATTATCGAAGATATTGCTTGATTTGTGTTCTATTGTTTTTGTCTTATTTGAGGCTTTGAAGGTTTCTTCTTTCTTTTATGGATTTTTTTTTTCTTACTTCATATCACATGAGGATCACATGCAATTCATCCATTGTTAATAAATAAAGATCATTTATTTCTTTAATGGCATAATATTTAGCATCAAATATTAAGAGGAGTGACCTCACACATTTTGTACAATCATCGGTTCTTCATCCTTTTAACGAAGTCCTTTGATGGTTTTGAAACTTTCATCCACATGGAGGAGATATGATACAACGTTTTCTTATTCTTTCATTTTCAAACTCTTGAACCATCTTCTATGTGTTTGTAGCTTTGTTATCTTAACTTTGTTATCACCTTCAAAGATATTTTGAAGTTTCTCCCAAATTTATTTTTCCAATTCACAGTGCACCACCTTGACAAATTGGGTTTCTGATAGACCACAGAAGATGTCATTCATAGCTTTTGCATTATGTTTACTAAGATTCTTCCTGGTCACATCTATTGGTGGAGTTGTTGGGGATGTATAACTAGTCACAACTGACTGATAAATATCGAACCCAAGAAACATTAGATATGTTAGCATCATTATTCTCTAGAGGGCATAGTTTTTTCCATCAAACAATGAAGCCTTGTTTATGGAGAAGCCTTCTTGATCAGCCATGTGTACTCCCGAGGTCTACCTTCCAGTGGTTAGACTATTTTTGAAGGAACTTGCTTTGATACCGATTTCTGAGAACACATTTATACTAAGACGGGGGGGTGAATGAATATAATAAAATTTATTAATTTTTAAAACATTCATCAACCATAAGAAAATAATCACATATTAATTGCAGAACATGGAACACAATATTCACATCGAAACTCTTTATGGAGAAAACCAAAAAAACATTGTTTATAATTATTTGTAGGAACGAACCTACTGGAGACACCCATACCCATTGATATGCAACAACCTACTCTTACATATATTCATAGAAAACAATCTATTAGAGAGACATATCCCCATCGCTAAGTACCAACCTAGTAAGAGACACCAATCTATTTCAGATCTTCATAGAAAACAATCGATTGGAGATAACAATCCCCACTGCTAATCACAAAATTATCAAGAGACATTAATATTCAAATATCATTTTTGACACCAATCTATTGGAAACACCAATCCCCACTACTAAGAACCAACTTAGCAAGAGATATCAATATCTAAGTTGCACCAGCCTTCACCAAGTCTACTTTCTATTTCTACCTTCACTAGGTTTGTTGATTACTTCTACCTTTACCAATTCTACTCATTCACTAGGTTTTCTCACTACTTCTATCTTTACCAGATATGACCAAAATTTGAATTTCCAAATCACAACTTTCCCAAAGCTTGTTGTTTTGGCCCTCTTCCCAAGAAAAAACTTGTATAGAATTCTATGTACCCAATTGTGAAAATATCATTCTTATATTTTTACCTAAGGTAATTTTGTATGCCTCCTTTGTCTCTAAAAAATATCAAGGTCTCAAACATCTCATAAAATAAGTTATAGCAAAATTTCCAAGCTAACTTGTTTGAAGCCGATTTCAAGAGCATTTAGGAACCCTAACTTCAACAGAGCATAGCTATGAAAGTATAGTGAACCAAAATTTGATATTGTTACCACATGTACACCTATATCAATCAATTTTCTTTGCAAAATATCACATTTTGAAACATCCCATAAAGTAAGATATTGAAACAGTTCCAAGATGCTCTGTTTGAAAATAATTTTAGGAGCATTCAAGAACCCTAACTTCCATAGCGAATATCTCTAAAAGTATAGCGAACCCACATCTGATATTTTTACCACATGTAAACCAAAATCTCTCCTTTGTATATGCAAAATATCAGGGGCTAAAACATCACATAAATATAGTGAAAGTGCCAAGATGACCTATTTGAAATTAATTTCAGGAGCATTTAGGAACCCTAACTTCTAGAAGGAGTATTTATGAATGTATGGAAAACCAACATATAATATTTTTACCACATGTACACCAAGATATCTTCTTTGTATACTCAAAATCATAGGGTCTAAAACATCACACAAAATAAGTTATAGTGAAAGTGCCAAGATGACCTGTTTGAAATTGATTTCAGTAACATTTAGGAACCCTAACTTCCACAGGGTATATCTCCGAAAGTAAAGAGAACCAACATTTTATATTTTTACTAAATGTACACCAAAATCTCTCCTCTGTCTCTGAAAAATATGAGGGTTTAAAACATCTCATTAAAGATATCGCGAAAATGCCAAGATAACCGAAAATTGATATCATAATTGAATCTTTGCTAATCCATTTTTCATACGCTCCCTTTCTCTCAATGCTTTCTCTTTTTATATGTTTTCATAACTATTCATGAAATTACATGTCCATGAATTAAATAAATAATTCCCACTACCATGGGAAAATTCCCCAAATACTATGGGAAAATACCCCAAACCCATGGGTTTGAAGCCACCATTTCACTTTTTACTTTTTCACATGCACCTCTTTTTTAATATACTTGTAGACATACATATATAAATAAATATTGGAAATTTTGTGTGTATTGTAATTCCATAATATTAAATTAATGATATCATTAATCCTTTGAGATCAATGAAAATAATTTCAACAATTTCCCCCTTTGTCATTGATGAAAATCCTGAAACAAACCACATAGTCCACGAAGCATAGAAACAATTATCCACTTGTCTTCAACTCTCCCTAGAATAGTTAGAATTATCCCCCTATATTCAACTCCCCTTTTTTGACATCAATGGAAAAGGTGTGACATCCCCGACCACCCACCTCTACCAGGTAACGCTACCTAATCAACTGTATCTTTGCTTTTTTTCTCTGATACCAATTTGTGACGTCCCTGACCACCCACCCTTGTTGGGTAACACTACCTAATCAGCTGTATCATTTCTTTTCTGCTTTGATACCAATTTGTGACATCCCTGGCCACCCAGGCTGGGCCATGCTAGTCAAGAAAAATAACATGCTCGAGTATACATCTATATATATATATATAATGAAATTTTAACCAGACATAAACATTATGTTCATACACATATTCTTGCGGAAGAAACAATAACAAAAACAAAATTAACATATGACTTACATTCTACTATCACACAACATAATATAGAAATAACAGTAAAAACATACATGGAGTAGTCACAGACAAAACCCATACATACAACATCATATATAAATATAGAACATGTAACTAAACTTGGAAATGGTACTTATCTTTTAATTGGAGTACACCAAATGCATGCAAACCTTCCACGAACCTACTATCCTTAGAAAACGTTGCTCATCACTCTCATCAGTGGGTCACCCCCAAGCTAGGACTAAACTCCACCAGGTAAGGGATTCCTTGGCTAGGCAGGGACAAGAGGAAGTTGCATAGTACAACAAAAATGATTTCCTCCAAGGAGTCACTTTCTCCCACAACTCATAGACTCTCATTCCCCACATTCATGTCCCACCCCATGAGTGTACACCTTCACTGTCACATAGTCCATTAGCTATTACAATTCCCTTTCTGGGGCTTCAAAAACAGAATGGATCAAGAATTATCAGAGCTCTATATCTTCTACCGGACTCCCTCCAAGAGAACTCACTTCCTCAACACACGAGTTTGGTGATGGTAACAATAGAAAAAAAACGTGGGGTACAGTGTAACACAGGAAACCCACAGGGCGCAGGTTCAGTAAGATATTGGTTTGGGCTTGTGCAAAGGTTCAGGTGGTTGAGGTATTCAACAATGGTGGACTAGATCACTACGTGACTTTTAGTGCATGGGTGCGTGGGTGAAACAGGGTAATGGATGACCATCCTGGTCAGAGTGGAAAGCATTAACTCATGAGGAAGGATGGAAAGAATGGTGTGTGAACCCCACAATGATGGAATTTCCCACATAAATCTGCATTCACCCAGGTTGACACATGGATCTCTTGGGAGCTCGTCCCTCTCCACTTGGATTTTATTCCTCTCCCTCAAGGAACTTAGGATAACTGGGTTTATTTCCCAATTTTAGTATTTTTCATGAAATACATTATAATATTCCATTGGGTTAAGCCCTCAAGCTTAGCCCCTATTTCCTAGACTCATAGCCCCATACCTTTCCTTTTCTAGTGGAGCTTAGTACCCCATAATTCTTTCTTCGTGGTCGATATACATGCACCAATGTTGTTATATTAATAATAATATGCATAATTACATATACAAAATCAGGCCCACTGGCCTTAGCATCTAGGCTCTCTAGCCTAATAAACACATAAGCCTACCAGCTTATAATTACTTGGCTCACTAGCCTACGAAACATGTTACATTCATAATTACAACTATGGCTCGACCTTGGGATATTAAAATCCCTCCCCTTATTTTTGCACTGTCCTCAGTGAAACTCATTTACACAACATCAAAAATATTTTCAAAATCTTCAAAAAGATGAAGGTTTTCTTCCCGCATACTGTCTTCGTACTCCCATGTTGTGTCTTCGGGACCATACCAAGTCCACTAGAATTTTACAAGTCCTATGGCTTGATTCTGGAGCTTCTAGATTTTGTGGTCTAATATGCACACCAGATGAACTTGAAAAGTGTTTTCTTCCTCCACCTAAATCACATTCCGATCAATAACATGATTAGCATCAGGTATATATTTCTTAAGAAATGACACATGAAATTCATTATGTATAGACATAGATGTAGACAATGCAAGAATATAAGTTATTGGACCAATCCTCTCTTGGATTTCAAACGACCCACAATATCTGGCTGCCAACCTGGAATAGTTTCCCAGCTTCAGGGAACTTATGTTGGCTTTCACCTTCAAGAAAACATGATCACCCACTCTAAATTCCTTGTGAGTTCTATTCTTGTCAGCATATATTCTGTGTCTGTCTTGGGAAGCATTCAAATTATGTTTAATCTTCAGCATTTTCTCTTCCATCTCCTTGAGCAAGTTTGGCCCAACCACTGCCCTATCATCTAGGTTGTCCCAACTTACTGGGGTGTTGCACTTTCTGCAATAAAGTGCTTCAAACGAGCTCATCTTTAGTGATGCTTGATACCCATTGTTGTAGTAAAATTCTAGCAAGTGTAGATAATATTCCCATTTAGATGGTTTTTCCATCACATACATCCTTATAATATCATATATCACTTGGTTCACTCTTTATTTTTTCTTATTAGACTCAGGATGATAATATGTGAGGAAGTTCAGATTCGTTCTGAACCCTTTGAATAACCCCTTCCAAAACTTTGAGGTAAACTTTGGGTCTCTTCCAGACACAATTATCTTGGGTATGCCATGCAAGTGTGCTACTTCCCTCATATAAATATCAACAACATTGGTTGTCTTTTGAGTAACCTTAATAGGAATGAAATGGGAAGCTTTAGTAAGATTTTCCACCACCACCACGATTGCATCATGCTGCTTGCTTGTTCTGGGAAATCCTGTGATGAATCCATTGTCACCACTTTGCACTTCCACTCATGGATGGGTAATGGTTGTAGCAACCTATTTGGGTGTCTATGCTCAGCCTTGACCCTTTGACACTCCAAGCATTTAGCTATGTATTCAAAAATCTCCCTCTTCATGCCTAGCCAATAATATTGCCTCTTGACTACAGAAACTATTTTATGATATCCTGGGTGTCCCGCATAAGGTACATTGTTCATTTCTTGTAAAATCACACCCATCAATTCAGGAGAATTGGGTACATAAAATTTGTTTATGTACAAGAGAATTCCATCAATTCCCAATTCATAATCTTCATCTTTCTGTTGCATTTTACCTTGCTACAATTTTGTTACCAATTCCATGCACTACAAATAAACTTTTGCAGTCTCATAAATTCTTCCTTTAAGATCCGTCTAATACATGCTAATGGATTTAGCATGTATTTAATGCACTCTCCTATTGAGTGCATCATCCACCTTTTTCTCCTTTCCTTTGATGTTCTTGATATCAAGGCCATACTCACAGAGGAATTCTAACCATCTACTCTTACTAGCATTCAAACTAGGCTGATCAAACAAATACTTCAGACCATTATGGTTTGTCCTCAACTAAAACCTCTTTCCCATGAGGTAGTGCCTCCACTTCTTCAAATCATGCACTATGGATGCTATTATCTCCCAAAATGAATCAGTCACTATGGTTTCATTTTTTTGTTGATAGCATGGTTATTGGTAGTTTTCTCCATTTTCTTTTAAGTTCTTCTAGTGGCAAAACTTAGGTTTTTAATTCATATTTTAAGAAATAAGATGAACCATAAAGGTATTTTCTTTAAAATTTCATGAAAATACTTTCAACATCTCATGCGTGTTTCAAAGTTGATGATTAGTTGGTGAAAGCAGTGATTTTGAACAGTTAAGGAGCATTTCCCCACGGACGGTTAGCTGGTGAAAGCGTGGAATACGTGTGTTTTCTCAATGTTTTCAAAAATAAAAAGATGACATTCTCAAAACACATCATGTAGTCATTATAAGGTGTTGGTGAAAGCAGATAATGATGAAGATTCGGTTTTGCATGTCTAAATCGGATTTCAAAGCGGATCGTGTTCAGAAATGCATGCTTCATAAGATAATGGCACTGGAGATGGCGAATTCAAATCCATCATCACAGGTAAAGGAGAGGTACTACTCGGATGGTGGCATAAAATCAATGACTCATATCCATAACACTCATCATCCATAGGCATATGATATGTTTTCATTTTTGAAAGACAACACCGAGAGTTTTCACCAGCGCCAAACCTCGGCTTAAACAATAGATTACAGTGTTTTTGTGTGCAAAATTGTCTGGGGTTTGAATTGCAGATGGAAAGGAGATGAAGTGGTTCATTGTTAAGGAAAGAATTAGATAGTCTATCCTTTCTACAAGTGCATCCATAGGTGCAAAAACACTACTCAGACGCAGGCTGCATGGGATATGATGAGAAGTTACAGAACGACTATCACCAAACAACAGCTGAAGCATTTGCTAAATCATACGATGGAAATAAAGCCTGTGTCGGGTCTTTATAAATCATAGTTGATGAAGCCGCCATTGCTATAGAGACCAGCTTACCTAGATTAGGCCAGAGTTGGTTCAAAACAACAGCAACCAAGAACCTCAATTTCAGAGCATATCTTAAGGAAGAATTCATAAATGATGCATGGAAGAAAAGCATGCCAGTTTCTCATTTGGAGGATGAGTGGCAGGACTTGTTCAAGGGCATCCAACTCTACATAACCTCAGAAGGCAGGTATGACAAGTTGATGCTATACCATTTCAAGCTCTCAAACCATTTTACAGGGAAAACTCTCCTAAATTTACCTTTCTTCTTGCATAAAAGCTTAACTAAAGTCTGTAAAAAGATTAGAGTTGAACCTCTAAGTATGAAAAACACTCTTTGTCATTGTGGCCTAATCAAATTGATAATCCTAGAGGAGCTAAGACAAAGAGGAAGGACTTGGCAACATTTTCTATTTTGGGAAGGCTTCGAAACCCAAACTCAGCCCATGAATGAGCAGAAGAGGGCTGGAAAAAGGAAATTAACTCCTAAAAGAAGCTCCAGGAAGAGGAGAACTCTTCCAGGACCACTATAAGATAGAATTTTTGGTATAAAGTCTCACAGGTCAAAGAAAAAGTTAGATTTTGAAACTACTACAGAGAAACCTACAGAAAAGAAAACAAATATTTTAAATATACCATACACAGACTCAGAAACAGAGCCAGAGCAAGAAGATGAAAGTCCAGCCATTAAAAGCCTTGAACATTCCATGGAATTTGCACAATATTGTGAGACTTTTACTCACACTGATGAAGGTGAAACATCAAAGAGCACAAAGTCAAGGAAAACACAGAAAATCAAGCAACTTAAAGAAGTGATTGCTCAAAAGGAGGTTTTAGAAAGAGTAATTAAGGAGAGATACAAAACGTTGTCTGATAATTTCACGGAAACAAATGATTCATTTGAAAAGTTGTCTCGTGAAAGTGTCAAGGACAAGAAGAGAAAGAAGAAAATCAGAAAAGATTATAACAATCTATGGTGGTTAGAAAAACGCCTTAGGAGGAAGATTAGAAAATTGAAGAAAAAACATAAGTCACACCCAAATCTGCAAGTGCTAACCCAGGTTGTTGTGAATATGCAAGGAGATAAAGCAGAGACACGCTGAGTTTTTGATAAAACAACAGTTTTGGAGGTGACAATTCCTTTTTGTCCAAGGCAGAGCTTTCACCAGTGCAAAGGGTAAATTTACAACCAGTTAGCTCGTGAAAGGCAAATCTTTCACCAGCTAACTAGTGAATCATAAGGAGAGTTAGCTGGTGAAAGAAAAAAAATAATTTTTGAAAGCTAAATATGGAGTACGACGATTTTCAAAGGTTTTAAAGAGTTTCCAAAGAATTAAAGGATTAACTACTTAGTCATAAAATAATCAGCATCAGAGATTCGTGGAGATTTTGAAAACCACATGCTAAATCGATCTCCTAAAGTTTCGACTATGAGTAATTGAAGAAATCCATCTACAAAGATAGGTGCCTTTACCTTTCTCATGAAAAAACAAATTCCAAAAGATGATGAAGTACATATGTCAAATTTTGATATAGAAGATGATTCGAATGCTAGCCTAGCCACTAGTCTTTGTTATCGATTGACTTAGTTAATTTGATTTGCTATTTTTAGATACAGATCCAAGTTTTCAGGATCTTAAAAACTGATTGTAAAAGGCTATAAATGCCTATCTTTTCTAAGAGACAAGGGTTCAAACTGGGAATATTTTTTGTTCTACTGTATAGAATCTTATTGCATAGTAAAATTACAGTCTCCTTTTGCTTTCAATATAAAAAATATTCATGTTTCCTTTTCTATACTTTATTTCGGTTTATATTAGCTTATGAAGACTGTCATCTCTTTATTGAGCTCATAGACTTGAAGTGAAGGATTTCTTTCTATCTTGCATCAATCCCTACATCCAGTTGTATTTGGCAATCAAGATTAGTGTTCTTCATCCTCTCCTTTCAAATTACTTGATCTGATTATTGTTTCTTGAAAGCACTGTTTCTTTTGAATGTATGATGAGTTGTCTATTACATTAATCATTGAGGATCCCATTGTTCCAAGCATACCTACACATTATTTTTAATTTACCATGCATCCTTAGTCTACAACCCTAAGGAGTTTCTTGGAGTGATAACAAATTGGCATCGCTGTCAGGGAGACAAAATTTAAGTTCTTCTTTCCCGGGATACAACATAGAGCTGATCTTTGATGATAGACAAAGATTAGACATTTTAGTTGGTTGTAATTATCTATCTGGCGACTCCACAAGTTCATCCTGGCTCCTAAGAGGATCAGTACTAGGGCGAATCCTCAAGAATCACCTATCACACCAGTGTTCAATCCAGAACTAATTCTCAGGAAAGGAAAAACAATTTAGGGTCAAGCTTCAAAATCAGATACAGAAGGTAATCCTCATTTCAGTTCTGGAAAGTCTACTACATAAAAATTTGAATTCTTTTCAAAGAGTACTGATGAAAAAACAGTTGTAAATACTGTAGAAGAACAAACTCCTTCTGATCAACAGGAAAATACCAATGATGATAAATTGATAGATTCAAATTTGATTGAAAAAACATCCAAGACTTTAGAAAGAAGTCATATTTCTTCTTCTCTTGAGTCTTTTCATTCTTAGTAACAAGAAGACCATTTAAACATTTATACTAGCCTCCTTGCTGTTGAACATCTTCTCCAAGAGCTATCTGCTAAAGGTGAAGAAAATTTAGCTGGACAGCTTGCAAACTTTTACAGAGCCTCATATCATACCTCTTTCCCATTAGAAGATTCACCTCCTTCACATTCCTCTAGTGTTGAAGACTCGAAAAAGAAACCATCACTTTTCTCACCCTTGACAGTTATGGCTGCACCACCTCCTTTGATGAAGATGCAACAAATACTAGCTGCTAGGTATGCACCACTTATATTTCCAAACCTAGTATCATCCATGCCGACGGGAGACTATCATAAGTATATGCCCAAATTCACAGGTGAAGGTGATGTGTCTGCTGAGGACCATATTGAGGCTTTCTACAGTTATGCTGAAAACCTTAATATTGAAGAGGAAGATGTTTGGACACGAGTTTTTGTCCACAACTTAGATGGCCATGCTAGGAAATGGTTCAAAGAACTCCCTGCTAGTTCCATAGCTGGAATCGAGAAATTGGATGAGACCTTCTTGAAACATTGGGGTGATAGAAAAGATTTTGTATACTATATCACAGAATTTAGAAATCTAAGGAAACAAAATAGTGAGTCAGTCTCTGATTTCACTAAAATATTTAACCAGATGTACAGTAAAATACCAGCAGAGATAAAACCTTCAGATGCTTCTGCCAAGATCACATATTCTGATGCTTTTGACTCAGATTTCTATTTATTGTTGAGATAAAGGAGGTCACCAACATTATCTCTCATGCAAGATGTTTCCCTTGAGGTGGAATCAAATCTTTTAGCCTCTCAAAAGCTAAAGGGAAATTCTGATAGGAGAAGGCCAAGGAATGAAGCATCTTCTTCATCAAGTCCTGACCCAAAGTTTGATAAAATGGATAAGATGCTAGAGTCTCTAACCTTTGAGATATGTAAGCTCAAGATTGAAAATAAGTAGTCTGTGAAGGGAAGAGGCACTTATGATTATGCAGGTAGGAACCCAAATCAAAATCCCAACAACTTCAAAAGAAATAATCAGCCAACATAGATTTTTCAAAGAGAAAAGAATCCTACTGAAGATCAGAGAATAAAGGCCCCTCTTCAAAATGTTGTGATGGATGAAAACGAAGGTGATTATTAAGAAGATGGAGAAGATAATATTTATTGTGTTGGAGAAGAGAGAGGGAAATCTTATCTGACACAACACGACTATGAAGAAGCATTGATGACTGAACAGACAGAGGATAATCCTATTGATGATGGAATTTTAACGAAAGAAGATAATAATAGATATAATCTCCGATCTAAATTTGATACTGCCCAACAGAGCACACCAACCTCTCCCGAAAAGAGCACAACCCCTGTTAAGCAAAAAGATCAAACATCAGAGAATCAACAAACAAATCCCTCAAAAGAAAAAGCATCAGCTCGTCCCAAGAAGACTGTTGCCCCTGTCAAGCATCAAACTCCAGAAAGTCAGGTCCGTGTTGAACAACAAAGCAATCAAAAAGCTCCTTCAAATGAGGTAAAGGTCTCTGATAAATCTTTTGATAAAGTCCCATATTCGTTCAATTTTGAGGCTGAAATATAGAAAATTAAAATTCATATTCCTCTAGTGGAGCTAATGAAAAATGAAATGTTCAAAAAGGATATCCTCAAAACTTTAGACCCCAAATCTATATCCCCTTCTGCTGATATTCTCAACATATATGATGAAAATCCAACCATTACTCTGGGCCAAATGATAGAAGACAGATATGAAAGTTGTCCTCCCTTTTACATCTCTCTAAATATTCATGAGAAAACATTACATAATTGTTTGTTGGACTCCGGTGCTTCTCACAATTTGATGCCAAAGGTGGTCATGGATGAGCTTTGGCTGGAGATCACCAAGTCTTATCACGATCTTTTCTCTTTTGACTATTGAAAATTCAAATGTCTTGGAATGATCAAGGACTTGGCTGTAACTTTAACCCAAGCATCCATGAAGACTATGGTTATGGACATAGTAGTGGTAGACATACCACCTAAATTTGGATGTCTATTATCAAGATCGTGGATGAAGAGGCTAGGTGGCACTCTTCAAATGGATCTCTCCTATGCTACTATCCCTATTTTTGGAAGGGTGAACATAAGTTTATACAGGGAATCACAGTTGGCATATGTAATCAGTGACGAACAAAATCCATCCAATCATCCTATTTATTCTATCGACACAGGTATGGGATCTTGTATTTTGAAAATTGATGATTCATTACTAGATGCATTGCTACTCAGAAAGCCCGCAGTTTAGTCCACAGAAGCAGCAGAGGACGATCTTTGGACCATGTTATTTGATGGTGCTTGTACCAAAGAATCAACAGGATCAGGGGTGGTATTGATTTCTCCTTCTAAGAAAACTTCTCATTTTTCCTTTAAACTTGATATTAAAGTGACTAATAATATTGTTGAGTATGAGGCACTATCATTCAGCAGGTGAATAAGTCCTTTCAATAAAAACATGTCAGGCTGAAAGTATACAGAGATGAAGTTTTGAGGGAAATACATGCTTTTGTAGATTTTAAAATTTCATATGTACCCAAAGTAATGAATGAATTAGTTGATTCATTAGCTATATCGGCTTGTGCTTTCATACCCCCTCTGCCTCATAAATTGAATTACAAAATTCAAGTTAAATATAGGCCATCCCTCCCTGATAATGTAAAATTTTGGAAGGTTTTTGAAGACGATGCTGAGCTCACTAGATTTCTTGCAATGATAGATGAGTTTGTAGATTTTTAAATTGATCAGGAGAACGAACATGAAAATGAAATTGAGAAGCCAAAATTCAGAAGCAAAATCGTAGCACATGAAATAGTCCACCTGTCTACCAACATAATTCCTAAAGGTCTAGTCCCTTTGGAAAGGATTTTTGATAATAATGATGTGGCTGTCAAATTGGAAAATGGGGAAAAAGATTCAGAAGTTTTGCAGTATAATGTAGCCAGTGAACAGGATCCTAAATATGTCAACTTGGCTTCACATTTGACCGAAAAACAAAAGGCTGATTATGGAGAATTGCTAAAGGAGTTTTTTGACATCTTTGCTTGGAATATGATGACTTGAAGACTTTCGACACAGAGGTAATTCAACATAAGATTCCCTTAAACAAATATACCAAGCCATTTAGGAAGAAACTTAGATCTTTTAATCCTTTGTTGTTGCCTACAATGGAAAGGGAAATAAAAAAACTATTGGATGACCGCATCATCATTTCTCTCAGATATTCAGAATGGATTGCAATTCTCATGCCGGTCAAAAAGAAGAATGGAGAGATCAGACTCTGCGTCAACTTCAGAAATTTGAATAAGTTCTCTAGGAAGGACAACTACCCTCTGCCCAAAATGGAACATATTTTGTAGAAGGTGTCAGGATCAAAGGTGATGTCTTTTATTGATGGGTTTTTTGGATACAACTAGATTGTTGTCCATCTGGACGATAAAGAAAAGACTTCTTTTACTACTCTATGGGGTACATTTATGTATGAAAAGATGCCCTTTGGATTGATGAATGTAGGAGTGAAATTCCAAAGGGTGATGGGCATTGCTTTCGTTGGAGAGAAAGATAAATTTGTCCTGATATATCTTGACGATATCACTGTTTTTTCGAGCAGCCATGAACTTCATTTGCATCACTTAAAAAAGACATTCCTAAAATGTCGAAGGTATGGCATTTCTCTTAATCCAAAAAAATCAAATTTTGCACTTAAGGAAGGGAAATTACTTGGACATATTGTTTCAGCTGATGGGGTGAAAATCGACCCAAAAAGAGTAGAAGCAATTAAAAATCTGTCTCTTCCTAGATCAAAGAAGGACATTCATTCTTTCCTTGGGACTATAAACTTTATCAGGAGGTTTATAGTAAACTTTGCAGAACTCACAAAGCATATTACTGCTATGTTAAGAAAGGACTCTGAGGTAAAATGGAATGAAGAAGCTAAACACTCATTCAATGCTATCAAGGAAGCCATTACAACAGCCCCTGTTTTGATCAACCCCGACTTCGCCAAGATATTTTACATTTTTTCATTTTCTTCAAGAGATACAATTGCAGCAATACTCTTGCAGAAAAATGTTGATGATTAGGAGTAGTCGGTTGCCTTCTTCAGTAAGATCTTGAGGGATGCAGAGGTAAAGTATGAATTATTGGAGAAACAAGCATATGCACTTATCAAGTCATTGAAAGCTTTCAGAGTTTACATCCTTCAAGCCAAGGTAATAGCTTTCATACCCTCCAGTTCAGTTAAAGATGTGCTTATACAACCCGACATAGATGGAAAAAGGAGTAAGTGGATAGCAAAGTTGATTGAATTTGATGTTGAAATTAAACCAACAAAACTTGTGAAGGGTCAGGGCCTTGCCAAACTTCTAGCAGAAGAAAATTGTAAGCTGCTTGAAATACATTTGGTAAGTATTAATGTAGATAATGTTCAGTCTTCAGAGGATAAAGAAGGTGAGGAAATGCAGGTCTCATATCACCTAGATAATTGCAAATGGTACAGTCACATTATTCATTTTCTGCAAACTTTATCAGTCCCTTCAGAATTGACAAAAACACAAGGAAGGGCTTTAAAGCTCAAAGCCATGAATTTCTACATCAATGGCAACCTATTGTTCTGGAAAAATCTAGTAGGTTTATTATTGAGGTGCATAAACCAAGAAGAAGTAGCTAAGGTCATGATTGAATTCCATGAAATTGAATGCAGGGGACATCACTATTGGAAAACCACCGCATATAAAATCTTAAGATCTGGTTATTACTGGCCATCCTTATTTTCAGATGTGTGTGAGTTTGTGAGAACATGTGACAAGTTCCAAATATTTGAAGGAAAAAAACAACTGAAGTCTCTTCCCCTCAAACCTATAGTGGTCACAGGTCCTTTCCAGCAATGGGGCCTGGATTTCATAGGTGAGATTCACCCGCCTTCTAGTAGTCAGCACAGGTGGATCCTTGTTGCCACCGATTATTTTACAAAGTGGATTGAGGGTATTCCTACCAATAACGCCAATCATACTGTCATCATAAATTTTTTGCAAGAAAACATATTTGCCAGATTTGGTTGCCCTAAGAGAATAGTCATTGCTAACGTTGCTGCATTCAAAGATAAGCACTTGGTAAAATTATGTGAAGAGCTGGGAATTCAGCTAGTACATTCCACTACTTACTATCCACAAGGAAATGGCTTAGTTGAGTCATCAAATAATATTTTAGTCAGAATTATAAAGAATATGCTTGAACAAAATACCAAAGGCTAGGATTCCAAGCTGAAATTTGCTTTGTGGGCTGACAGGGTTACATGTAAAAAATCAATTGGTACATCTCCTTTCAAGTTGGTATATGGTACTGAAGCCATATTTCTTGTTCAACTTGCACTGCCGGTTGCAAAGTTTTTACAAGAAACTGATTCTAAACCAAGTGATTTGACTTGGAGAATTCATAATTTGGTAGAGCTACAACAAGATAGAGAGCAACTTTTGGAAAAGACATAATTACACCAAGGAAAAATGAAGGATATCTTCGACAAGAAAGTCAAATCAAATATATTCAAAATAGGGGAACTAGTATTAAAGTGGGATGCAGCAAGGCAAGAGAAGGGGAAACACGACAAATTTGATGCTCTCTGGACAGGTCCTTTCGTCATAACAACGGTTCAGTAGAACAATACATTTGTTCTCCAAAATCTTCCAAGCAAGGAAGTAATAGGTGGCCCTTTCAACGGGCACTTTCTAAAGACCTATTTTTCATAAGGATTTTTCTTAAAGCTCTGTTCTACTTGTACATATTCTTTTCAGTTCTGTTTTCTTTGTTTCTATCACTTGAATAATTCCATGCCCAATGGTACTAAGCAAAACTATTTTTCATTTTTTTTTTAAATTATAATAAAGGATACTGAGTCTAGCTAGGTTCTTGGTCACCTCATAGGGAGGTGTCCACCCTAGTTGGAGCCAAATGTTAGCTCCCAAAATGAATCAGTCACTATGGTTTCATTTTGTGGTTGATAGCATGGTTATTGGTAGTTTTCTCCATTTTCTTTTAAGTTCTTCTAGTGGCAAAACTTAGGTTTTTAATTCATATTTTAAGAAATAAGATGATCCATAAAGGTATTTTCTTTAAAATTTCATGAAAATACTTTCAACAGCTAACGCGTGTTTCAAAGTTGATGATTAGCGGGTGAAAGCGACGATTTTCAATAGTTAAGGAGCATTTCCCCACGGACCGTTAGCTAGTGAAAGCACAGAATACATGTGTTTTCTCCAGGTTTTCAAAAATCAAAAGATGACATGCTAAACACACGTCACGTAATCATTATAAGGTGTTGGTTAAAGCAGATAATGATGAAGATTCGGTTTTTCACATCTAAATTGGATTTCAAAGCAGATCGTGTTCAGAAATGCATGCTTCACAAGATAATGGCGTTGGAGATGGCGAATTCAAATCCATCATCACATGTAAAGGAGCGGTACTACTCGGATGGTGACATCAAATCGATGCCTCATATCCCCAACATGCATCATCCACAGAGATATGATATGTTTTCATTTTTGAAAGACAACACCGAGATTTTTCACCAGCGCCAAACCTCGGCTCAAACAATAGATTACAACGTTTTTGTGTGCAAAATTGACTGGGGTTTGAACTGCAGATGGAAAGGAGATGAAGTGATTCATTGTTAAGAAAATAATTAGATAGTTTTCCTTTCTACAGGCACATCCAGAGGTGCAAAAACACTTCTTAGATGCAGGCTGCATGGGATATGTTGAGAAGTTACAGAACGACTGTCACCAAACAACAACTGAAGCATTTGCTAAATCATACGATGTAAATAAATCCTGTGTTGGGTATTTATAAATCATAGTTGATGAAGTCACCATTTCTACAACGACCAACTTACCTAGATCATGCCAGAGTTGGTTCAAAACAACAGCAACCAAGAACCTCAATTTCAGAGCATATCTTAAGGAAGAATTCATAAATGATGCATGGAAGAAAAGCATGCCAGTTTCTCATTTGGAGGATGAGTGGCAGGACTTGGTCAAGGGTATCCAACTCTACATAACCTCAGAAGGCAGGTATGACAAGCTGATGCTATACCATTTCAACCTCTTAGACCATTTTACAGGGAAAACTCTCCTAAATTTACCTTTCTTTTTGCATAAAATCTTAACTAAATTCTGTAAAAAGATTAGAGATGAACCTCTAAGTATGAAAAACACTCTTTGTCATTCTGGCCTAATCAAATTGATAATCCTGGAGGAGCTAAGACAAAGAGGAAGGACTTGGCAACATTTTCTATTTTGGGAAGGCTTCGAAACCCAAACTTAGCCCATGAATGAGCAGAAGAGGGCTGGAAAAAGACAATTAACTCCTCAAAGCAGCTCAAGGAAGAGGAGAACTCTTCTAGGACCACCAAAAGATAGGATTTCTGGTATAAAGTCTCACAGGTCAAAGAAAAAGTTAGATTTTGAAACTACTACAGAGAAGCCTACAGAAAAGAAAACAAATATTTTAAATCTACCATACATAGACTCATAAACAGAGCCAAAGCAAGAAGATGAAAGTCCAGCCATTAAAATCCCTAAACATTCCATGGAATTTGCACAGGATTTTGAGACATTTACTCACACTGATGAAGGTGAAACATCAAAGAGCACAAAGTCAAAGAAAACATAGAAAATTAAGCAACTTAAAGAACTGATTACTCAATAGGAGGTTTTAGAAAGAGTAATTAAGGAGAGATACAAAACTCTGTCTGATAATTTCACAGAAACAAATGCTGCATTTGAAAAGTTGGCTCGTGAAAGTGTTAAGGAAAAGAAGAGAAAGAAGAAAATCACCAAAGATTATAACAGTCTATGGTGGTTAGAAAAACGCCTTAAGAGGAAGATTAGAAAATTGAAGCAAAAACAGAAGTCACACCCAGATCTGCAAGTGCTAGCCCAGGTTGCTGTGAATATGCAAGGAGATAAAGTAGAGACATGCTGATTTTTTGATAAAACGACGGTTTTGGAGGTGAAAGTTCCTTTTTGGCCAAGGCAGAGATTTCACCAATGCAAAGGGTAAATTTAAAACCAGTTAGCTGGTGAAAGGCAAAGCTTTCACTAGCTATCAACGAATCATAAGGCGAGTTAGCTGGTGAAAGCACAAAAAGAATTTTTGAAAGCTAAAGATGGAGCAGGGCGATTTTTAAAGGTTTTAAAGAGGTTCTAGAGCATTAAAGGATTAAATATTTAGTCAGAAAATACTCAGCATCAGAGATTCGTGGAGATTTTGAAAACCACATGCTAAATCGGTCTCCTAAAGTTTCGACTATGAGTAACTGAAGAAATCCAGCTACAAAGACAGGTGCCTTTACCTTTTTCATGACACAATAGATTCCAGAAGCTAATGAAGTACATATGTCAAATTTTGATATAGAAGACAATTCAAATGCTAGCCTAGCCACTAGTCTTTGTTATTGATTGACTTAGTTAATTTGATTTGCTATTTTTAGATACAGATCCAAGTTTTCAGGATCTTAAAAATTGATTGTAAAAGGCTATAAATGCCTAGCTTTTCTAAGAGACAAGGGTTCAAACTGGGAATATTTTTTGTGCTACTATATAGTCTCTTATTGCATAATATAATTACAGTCTCCTTTTGCTTTCAATATTAGAAATATTCATGTTTCCTTTTCTGTACTTTATTTCAATTTATCTTATCTTATGAAGACTGTCATCTCTTTATTGAGCTCATAGACTTGAAGTGAAGGTTTTCTTTCTATCTTGCATTAAGCCCTACATCCAGTTGTATTTGGAAATCAAGATTAGTGTTCTTCATCCTCTTCTTTCAAATTACCTGATCTTATTATTGTTTCCTGAAAGAACTGTTTCTTTTGAATGTATGATGAATTGTCTATTACATTAATCATTGAGGATCCCATTGTTCCAAGCATACCTACACATTATTTTTAAGTTACCAAGCATCCTTAGTTTACAACCCTAAGGATTTTCTTGGAGTGATAACAGATTCCAAGTCCAAATCATGAGTGGCATAGAGCCTTTCATGCTCTTTCAATTTTTTGGACTCGAAACATATCAGAAATCCATTTTGACTAAGGAATCCTCCAAGTCCTTCTTTTCATGCATCTATACAAACCACAAAATCTTCATTTGGATCAATAATTCATAGAATTGGAGCACTAGTTAACAACTGCTTCAATTGCTGGAAGCTCATTTTACATTCTACTGTCCATTGAATCTTCTTCCCCTTCCTTTGCAAGGAAGTGATGGGATGAGCTATTCTCAAAAAACCTACAATGAACCTTTTGTAGTAGCCAGCTAGACCAATGAAGGATTTGAATTCTGTCACATTCTTAGGTGTTGTCCACCCTTTAATGACCTCAATATTTTCAGGGTCCACTGCTATCACTTCTTCAGATATGATATGCCCCAAATAGTGAATTTTGTTTTGATAAAATGAGCACTTTCTCAATTTGGCATACAACTGATGCTCTCTTAGCACTTGAAACACCATCCTCAAATGATTCTCATTCTTTTCTTCTGACTTAGAATATACAAGGATGTCATCCAAAAACACAATGACAAACTTGTGAAATATTCTTGGAAAACACCATTCATTAGGCACATGGAAAAAGATGGTGCATTTGATAAGCCAAACAAGACCACTGTGAATTCATAATAACCATACCTTGTCCTGAAGGAGGTATTGTTGATGTCTTCCTCTTTAATCCTTACTTGATGGTATCTTGACCTAAGATCTATCTTTGAAAATATCGTTGCATCCTTCAACTAATCGAAGATATCATCAATCCTTGGTAGAGGATACTTGTTCTTTATAGTCACATTGTTCAACTGTCTGAAATCGATGCACAATCTCGATGTCCCATCTTTCTTCTTCACAAACAAGACTGGGGCACCCCAAGGTGACACACTTGGGTGTATATAACCCTTCTTTAGAATTTCTTCAAGCTTCATTTGAAACTCCTTCATCTCTAGTGTACTCATTTTGTAAGGAGTCTTTGATACTAGAGCTTCTCTAGGCATTAAATTTATAGAGAAATCAATATCTCTCTTTGGGGGTAGTCCTGGTACCTCCTTGAACACATCTTCAAAATATTCCACGACTGCATGATCCTCTAGATTTGGCACCTTAACCTTATATACTTCCTCCATATGAGCTGCAAATATTTGACAAGCCTTCTTGTAACACTTCTTTAGCTACATTGATGAGATTTATCGAACAATAACTTCTCTTGGAACTCCTTGGCCTGTTATCTAATTTCCTTCCTCATCTAGGAAAGTGAATGCCTTGTTATGATAGTCTAATATGGCATGGTGTTGGTCCAACTAATCCATACCAATTAGGAAATCATATGATACCAAATGCAATATGTTAAAATTTTCCTTGGTACCCAATCCATTCATGCCCACTAGACATGATTTAACCAACTCAACAACCTTTCTCTTGGCTCCTATAGCCAACTGCACCAACCAAGATTTCCCATTCTTGGTTCTTGGTAATTGAAATCTTTCCACTACCTTAGGATCTATATAGCTATGACTATCCCCCTAGTCTATTAGAATAGTAAAGGAAAGGTTATTGATCATACCTTCAACTTCAATCATGTGTGATTGAAACTCAACTTTCTTGTTGTCTAGGGCTGCATAGATCCTTGGCACACTTTTACCGATGTCCTCCAATTTTTCTTCTTTCTATACATTGTCGGAAACTCTTACCTTTTCACTTTTGTGAGGACCATCTCTATACTTTTGGTCTCCTTTACAACCCCAACATTGAAAAGGTGTCTCCCTTGGCCTTTTCCCACCTACTTCAGCCATACTAGGCTCTCTTAAAATTGGCTATCCTCGAGGACTATTTATCAAAAATGGTGTCTTGTTCCCCTTCTACCTCTACTCCCTCTTAAACTTCCTCTTGTCTTCCCAAGATTTTTGGAAAGTAGGATTTCCTATTTGCTGATCATATAATCATTTTTCTCTCCTTATAGTTTCTTCGAGAGTCTTCGGATCATGATGTTGGATTTTATCATTGATGAAATATGGAAACCCACTAAGATATCTCTAGATCTTGACTACCTCATCCTTAATGAAAGGGACATACTTCAACAACTCTAGAAATATATTCTCATATTAATCTATAGTCATGTTGCCCAGTTTAAGTTTAAAGAACTCTTTCATCTTTTAATCATAGTATCTCTTGGCTAAGTACTTCTATTCAAAAATTTTCTTGAATTCCTTCCAAGTCACATTTTTTTCTCTAATGTTCTACACTTGCACAAGTTGAAACCACCATATGGATGCCTTTCCTTTAAGTTGGTAGATGGAAATTATTCCCTCTGCATGAGAAGAATAGTTTTTCAATTTGAAGTACTTCCTCATGCCTAGCATCCATGTCTCAGCATCTTCATCCTTCTTATGCTCTCCATCAAAAGTAGGAGGTTTGAACTTATTCATTTCTCCTTTCAACTCATCCACCCCATACCTCTTATGTTTCCTGATAGGAGATGGAATTGAGCTACTATGTTCTCTCCTATGGGAATGATTTTGGGAGTGTTGGTGATGTATTCTACCACTCCTTGATCTTCCTTTATTCTTAGGGGTCCCTTGACTTCCTAATTTGTTGGATCCACTCTCCTTATCCAACTTATTTTCAATTCTTTCTAGGGTCTTCATTAACTTTGTATTGAAGTATTCTTGTTACTCCTTGGCTCTCTTAAGCCTTTCGTTATCTTCCTGTTTAATTTGTACATCTACTTCTTCTCCATGACCATTTGAGTTTGTTCATTCAATTCCCAAATGGACATCCAATCCTCTAGCTTCATTATCTGAACAGTAAGCATATTGTGCCTCCTCCATTTTTGTGCACTATGGAACAATTCGGTTTGGATCTGTCAATTATTAAATATGAAAAATGTGCAGTCAACTAAATTTTTGTCAGGCTATCAGTCTTTAATAATTTTCTAGAATAACATAAACTAATCTAATTCAAAAATAGAATATTGGACTCCATTTTCTACGATTGATGGTCGATCAAGAATCACCACGGATCTATCTTCGAGCCCTATTCTGTTCTACAAATCACTTTTGGGTTACTAGCCCCTTTTTCTTCAGCCTTTAATTCACATGTGACCATGTCTGTGACCAAGTGCTAATAGTTGGATGCTTATCCAGAGCCTTGAAACTTTGGGGCTCTAGAGCTTCAAATGTTTCCCTTCCCGTACATCACAAAAATCACAGAAAATTGAACTGGTGAACTCATGGAGGATGATGGATCTACGTTCCACATTCTATGTTAAGATCTATGGTGGATAAGAGCTCTAGGACTCCGGATTCGACATTTCCCAAAGCACATCACAACAAATATCCTGGAGTGCCGAATTGATCAACGATCCATGTCTTCCCAGCATCCAACGATTTATATTTACCATGAAACTTCAAGCTTCAGGGCTTTAGGGCTTCAGGACTTCAGAGCTTCGGGGCTTCGGGACTTTGAAGCTTTGGGGCTTCGGAGGATTTCACATCTGCACACCCCAAAACTCTCAAACCGTGTATCTTTGAATACTTCCACATCACCCCCAGTGACATCATCATGTCACATCACTTCGGCACTACAAAACTTCACGGATTCTTCCTCCCCCTCAATCATGAATCATTTATTTTGGAGTGTCAAGTCTCCGGACTACCGCATCTGCTGCCGCATGTCCTCCATGATCAATGGTCGAGGTAGAATCTGACCTTCAGGAATTTGAGTGTCTTCATACTTGGACACAATTACTCTAGAGTGCCAAGTCTTCGGACCTTGAAATATGATGACACACTTCCACTATGACCCTCAGGGTCCCCACCATCCATTCTCAAGAGGAGTGCCACATGGTGAAATACTAGAAGCGAACATGTGGCCCAACTAGATGGGTGACATGTGTCACGTTCCAAATAGAATTTCTACCTTCAAAAGGTTCTTAAATCACTAGCACGTGGCACACAACCCATATGTCCACATCATCCCTAGTGATGTCAGCAGGACACGCCACTTTGAGACTTCAAACTTTGGAATATTTTACAGTTGCACACTCCAATTCTCTTGAACTTCGAACTCCCAAAATTTCTTACCTTTCGGGTTACACATAGTATAACTATCAACAACTAGGGTGGTGGCACGTGGCATGCCTAGGAAAGGTCCACATCACTACTGATGACATCATCATGTCACACCACTTTTTTTCTTTGGTTTCGGGACTTCGAGCTTCGAGATTTTTTTCTCTATTCACACCTCATTTCTTAATTAATGCCAAATTCTCAAACAAGTCAATCTGCTGACACATGTCCCTTTTGATGAATGGTTTGGATTAACTCCAAACTTCAAGACTTCGAGAGTTTTCTCCTTAGCACAGTTTGTTTCTCCCAAACACCGAACTCCCAAATATGTTGATTTGCCGACATGTTCCTCCTTTAATGAATGGTCTAGATCAACTTCGGACTTTGGGACTTCTGGAGTTTTCACTCTATCACACCTTATTACTCCCGAATGCCAAATTCCCGAACTACCCAATCTGCTAACACATGTCCCTTTTGATGAACAGTTTGAATTAACTCCAGACTTCGGGACTTCAAGATTTTTCACTCTAGAACACTCCATTTATCCCGAAGTGCTAAACCTATGAACTGTTGTGAGATCTAGGGCTCACAATAACTTGCGTGCAGATTTGATGGCTAAGATATGTTTTTCACCGATGTGCCTTACCTCTTGCTCTTGACTCAATCAAATGGCTATTATATGTCCTTGGTCAAATCTAACATTAACACTACTCCCCAGATATTTGGTGTAGATCCCCTCTTGGACTTCAGAACTTCAGGCTTCGGCCCCTTTTTCTCTACAACACGTAACTTTGCCGAAGTTACAAAGTCCTAAGGAATTGGCGGTTAACTCTCATGCAATTTTTTTCTAGATCCGACGACTGCAAAAGTTGGCCCTTCCCCTACGAAGATCTCAGGCCCCAAGTTCAAACCTTTCTTCCCAACACAATGGTTGTTGTGGCTTATTTCTCTATTTTCATTCCATAAGCTGTTATACCTCCTAAGATTCATAACATGGCCAAGGTATTCTCTTGGAACCCAGGGGTGCTCATAACTCATATTTTTCCATTTTGACAACAATTCTTGTCTGAAACTTTTTCTTCAACTTCCAATAACATGGCCCATCCAGTCTCAGTGTTGAAACCATGGATTTGATACCAATTTCAAACATTCCCATTCACCCACCTCTGTCGAGTAACGCTACCTAATCAACTGTATCTTTTCATTTCTTCTCTGATAGGAATTTGGGACGTCCCCAGCCACCCACCTCTGTTGGGTAATGCTACCTAATCAACTGTATCATTTATTTTCTGTTGTGATACCAATTTGTGACATCCCCGACCACCTAGGTTGGGCCATGCTACTCCAGAAAACTAAAATTCTCGAGTATACACACACATATATATAATGCAATTTTAACCAGACAAACATTCTATAAATACACATATTCTTGCGGAAGCGACAATAAAACAAACAAAATTAACAGATGACTTACATTTTTCTATGACACATCATAATGCATAAATAATAGTAAAATAATTCATGCAATAGTCATAGACAAAACCCATAAATATAAAAACATATATAAATACACAACATGTAACCAAACTTGGAAATGGTACTTATCTTTTAATTGGAGTACATCAACTACGTGCAAACCTTCCACGAACCTCCCAAACTTATACCGCATTTCTCATCACTCTCATCAGTGGGTCACCCCTGAGCTGGGACTAAAATCCACTCGGAAAGGGATTCCTTGGCTAGGCAGGGACAACAGGAAGTTGCACAGTACAACAGGACATATTTCCTCCAAGAAGCCACTTACGCCCACAACTCGCAAACTCTCATTCCCCACATGCCTGTCCCACCCTAGGAGTGTACACCTTCACTATCACATGGTCCATTGGCTATTACACCTCCCTTTCCGGGGCCTCAACAACAAGTCGGATCATGAATTCTCAGAGCTATGTAGCTTCTACTGGACTCCCTCGAGGAGAAATCACTTCCTTAGAAAATGAGTATGGTGATGTAAACAATAGAAAACAAACGTGGGGCACAACGAAACACAAGCAACCCACAGGGTGCAGGTTTAATAAGATATCGATTTGGGCTAGCACAGAGGTTCAGGTGGTTGAGGTATTCAACAATGGTAGGTTGGCTCACCACGTGAATGCTCATTACATGGGTGAATGGGTGAAATGGGGTAACAGATGGCCAACCTGGTCAGAGTGGTGAGCATGAAATCATGAGGAAAGATGGAAATAATGGTGCGTGAACCACACAATGATGGAATTTCCCACATAAATCTGCATGCGCCCAGGTTCACACATGGATTTCTTGGGACTTCATCCCTCTCCACTTGGATTTCGTTCCTCTCCCTCAAGGAAGTTAGGATAACTGGGTTTATTTCACAATTTTAGTATTTTTCAGTAAATACATTATAATATTCATTTTTGTTAAGCCCTCAAGCTTAGCCCCTCTTTCCTAGAATCACAACCCCATCCCTTTCTCTATCTAGTGGAGCTTAGTGCCCCAATAAATGTTTCTTCATGGTCGGTCTGGACACAACGATGTTATTATATTAATAATAACCTGCATAATTACATATACAAAATCAGTCCCACTAGCCTTAACATCTAGGCTCTCTAGCCTAATAAACACATAAGCCTACCAGCTTATAATTACTTGGCTCACCAACCTACAAAACATGTTACATTCATAATTACAACTAGAACTCGGCCTTGGGATATTACAAAAGGTATTCTCCCCCTAAAGTTGTTCTTCTCCTTAAGCACTCAGTTGAAACTCGAGTCCACTGTCATGTCGGGTCGATCCTCAATAAACCGCTTTCAAGGAAATCATCAATATGTAAGAGGAAAATTACACGATTATACATCCGATGATATAGAATGATATGAATTCCTAAAACATCTATTCAAATGATTCCATGACAGTTCATCGATCCAAACACAATCTATCCTGGTAGTCGACACTAGTCCACAATTATGTCTTTCATGTCTCTTTTGCAAAGATCTAAAATCATGATTGTCAATCATTTAGTTTTTATGGTGAGGATGATAATAGGGCACATATTTTTTCATTGGTTGATTAGAAGAAGTAGGCTCAGGGTCATGTTCACTTATAGGAGTAGAGAAACCTATAATATTGGCAACAATGTCATCTGTATGCTCAAATGTTTCCATGTGAGGAACATGCAACTCATCAGTATGTTTGAAACAATCAATAATATGTTTCTCTTTCTGAAAACTAGTATGAACTCCACCTATAACAAATAAAAATTCCCTGATTATAGCAAGGCTAGGAGTAGGTAGGGAGGCAATAGCAACATCATATCGACGACCAATATTAATGAATGGAGACCTTTAACAATTGATAATATCATCTAATATTTTAGTACTTTTTTCAAACTTCGAGCATCTATTCAACTTAATAGTTCTTTTCTCAAGTTCCTTTCTTAAGGAAACAATTTTATATTCTATCTCTTCACAATTTTATTCCTTTTTCTTCATCTAGATTCTCACCACTTCCTCCATCCTTCCTGATTCTTCTAATTGAACCTTTAGGTTCATGATATATTCTTTTTTCTTCAAGACTTTCTCACATTCTCTCTTTTGAATCATGGTCTATTTTTGTAGCTGGTCCTTTTGTTTTAAATTATTTTTCCTAAGATTATTTGTTTCACTTAAGGAACAAATGAGTTCTTTTTCAATATCTACTTCTGCATTTGTTTCGACATTTTCTTCTTATGAATCCATTGTTTCTTTCTCTTTGTTTTCATCAATCTTTGTTTCTGTGTCCATGAAAACATTTTCTTCTCTTTCACTATCGAAACTTCTTTCACTACTTTTTTCAGATGAGTCACAAACCCCTTTTGAGTAGATATTATTCTTCTTCTTATAAGAGTTCTTCTTATTTTCATGATTACTCTTTTTGTGGTGATGATATTTTCTCCCTTTCTTTACATTATGGTATTCTTCATCATCACTACTTTCATACTTTGCATATGTATACTTATTAGAAAAATGTCCTACTTTTCCAAAATTAAATCATTTAAAGGGCACCTTGCCTTTGTATTTTCTAGATATCGTTTTGAGTTTTCTCACAAAATGTGCTTCCTATGCATCTGATTCATTGATGAGGCTATTGTTTGATTCATTCACTCTATTATTTTTTCTTCTTTGAGTATTTCAAGGTTGTTTCTTTCTTTGAGGGTTTTTCTTTCTCTGTCCTCATTTCATATGCCATGAGGATCCCATGCATTTCATCCATTGTTAATGAATGAATATCCATTATTTATTCAATGGAAGAAACTTTGACATCAAATCTTAAGGGGAATGACCTCAACACATTTTGTACAATCATCAGCTCTTCAACATCTTCACCAAGTCCTTTGATTGTGTTGAAAATTTTATCCACATGGAGGATATAGGATGCAACATTTCTTTGTCTTTAATTTTCAAACTCTCGAACTATATTATGTGAGTTTGGATCTTTGGTATATTAAACTTGTCATCACCTTCATAGAAATTTTGAATTTTGTCCCAAATTTCTTTTTCCGATTTACTATGTATCACCTTGACAAACTCAGTTTCACATAGATCACACAAGATGGAATTCATAGCTTTTTCATTACGTTCAATATGATTCTTCCCAACCACATCTATTGGTGGTGTTTTTGGGTCTGTATAACCAATCACAACCAATTTCCAAATATAAAACACAAGGGAAATTAGATATGATCACATCCTTATGCTCTAGAAAGCATAGTTTGTTCCATCAAACAATGGAGCCCTGTTTGTGAAGAAACCTTCTTTATCGACCATGTGTTCTCCTGTGATCTACCTTATGGTGGTTAGACTATTTCCGAAGGAACTCAATCTGATGCTAATTGTTGAATACACACTTATATTGAGAGGAGGGGATGAATCAGTACAAGACATGTTTTTTACATTTTCAAACATTCATCAACCTTAAGAAAATAATCACATATTAACTATAGAACATGGAACACAAGATTTATGTGGAATACCTTTTGGGAGAAAACCACAAATTATTTCTTTATAATTATTTGTAGGAACCAAACTACTGTTACAAATATTTGTAGGAACCAAACTACTGTTACAAATATTTGTAGGAACCAAAATACTGTTACAAATATTTGTAGGAACCAAAATACTATTACAAATATTTGTAGGAACCAACCTATTGGAGACACAAATCCCCAATGATACAAATACTAGTAGGCATCAACCTATTCTTACAAATATTTGTTGATACCAATCTATCGAAGACACCAATCCCATCCACTAAGCACCAAATTAGAAAGAGACACTAGTCTCTTTCATATCCTTGTAAACACCATTATACTAGAGACACCAATCTGCACCATTAAGCACCGACTTAGAACGAGACACAAATCTCTTATAAATATTCATAGACACCAATTCCCACTACTAAGAACCAAATTGGAAAGAGACACCAATCTTTGAGCTGCAACAACCTTCATTGATTCTACCTGCTATTTCTACCATCACTAGGTATTCTTGCTTCTTCTACCTTTACCAAGTGTACTCACTTATTCTAACTTCACTGTTCTACCCACTACTTCTACCTTTACCAAGTCTGACCAAATTTTGAATTTCCAAATGGAAACTTTCCCAAAGCTTAAATTTTTGGGCCTCTTCCCAAGAACGAACTTATACAACATGGCACATATATATTCTTTCAAATTTGATTCTAATATTTTTATTTGAGGTACTTCTATATGTCTCCTCTTTCTCTACAAAATATCAAGGTCTCAAACATCCTAGAAAACAAGTGGTAGAAAAAGTTCCAAGATGACTTGTTTGAAACTGATTTCGGGAGAATTCATAAACCCTAACATCCAAAGAGAGCATCTTTGAAAGTATAAAGAACCCACATATGATATGTCTATCACATGTACACCATGCTATCTCCTTTGTCTATGAAAACTATCAATTTTTGGAACATCCCATAAAATAAGTTATAGCAAAAGTGCCAAGATGACATGTTTGAAACTAATTTCATCTGCATTCAGGCACCCTAACTTCCACATGGTATGTCAGTCAATTATATTGATTGAGAATTATTCTACATTAAATCATCGACCTGAGAATGTAAAAATTATGAAATGTAATGAAAAGTCAATGTAATAATCTAATTATATTTTCTTCTATTAAAAACTAGTTTTAGAAACAAAGTCTAACTGTCAAAAAACACTATAATTCGAAAATTAAAAAAATCATTGTAATTAAAAAGATTGGCATAGATTTAGCTCTGAACATGTAATAAACCATCTGATATAAAAATGAATCAGTAACAAAGGAATTTCCTATTTTAGGCTTTGACTGATGAAGCTTGCAATATGAAACAAGTAATTTATCATTCAAATGATTTATATGAACAACTAATATTTGTGAAATTGATATTTGTAAAATCAAATATCAATTATTTTACAAAATAAATGATGCAATGTAGCCTCAAACATAGGGCGCTTCTGGTTTGGTTCCATGCTGTTGGACTAAGTCTATATGAAAAAAACTATCAAATTTTAAATAAAAGCTATGAATTCATTCACAAAATATGCACATAGAAAATATTGGAATCAACAACAACAATTATATTAAGTTTAAAAATGTTTCAATTCTAGAATATTTAGTGTAGTTTTAGTGTTTAAAACCCTGAGTATTTATACAAAACAAGAATCGTTGAACCCTTGATATGAATCCCAAACAAAATGATTACATTCAGATTTTTATAAATGGAAAAGAAGATGTTGCGTACACGTTTGAGAAATTCATGGTTTCACACATGAATTTCTCAATGTCATATAGATATCAGGTCTAAGTGATCTCATTCAACTAAATTTGTAGCTAAACCCATGCCCTATTATGTTGATTAAGGTTGGTTGTCATTGATGGCAACCCTTGAAGAAAGACCCATAGCACAAAGGTTTGGGTAATGGACCCAATAGTGTTTGATGTAAATATGACTCATTATTGTTTTGTCATGGTTGATAAGAAGTAAATATGGATGAACTCCAAAGCGGTCCCCTTATGGTGAAAGTCCTCACGGGAATATGCTTTGTGGAGTAAGATAACCCATGCTTAATTGTGGAATAATGAGATGAAGGAAATTGAATTTGTCAGGGAAAATATCCTAGATGGATAGTTCTTGTCATGCCATTTCTGGTGGTATGTGGAACATCATATAATTCCTCATGGTTAGAGAGTTATGGCCATGAGAATTTGGAGACCCCAGGTTTGGGTAATGGAACCAAGTTTGTTTTATGGGTAATGGTATGATTTATGATATATTTTCAGATAATACTATTTTGTTGGACACACCTACCAAACTTAGAGGGGGGGTGAATGAGTGTGGGGCTCTTTTTCCCAAAACATCCCTTTTGCACAAAAAATCATCAATTATCATTCAACATTTATTCATTACCCATTGTTGTCAATTATAACCAGTTATATGTGAGCACATATCAAAAATATATCATCAACAAGTCATCACCACAATGAACACAAAGAACACAAGATGTATGTACGATTTTCTTTTTATTACAGACTACAATCCTTGGGGTTTATCAGCAACAACTGAATGGAGTACAACTCTACAAGAGCACTAGCTCTATATGAAAGACTCAACTTTCATTCTCAGCACTAACTGAGATGAGGTAATAATCCTCAACAGATATCAATCTGTACCATAAACAAGAGCATCAACCATGCACCAACCTGTGCCAAACAACCTGTAATCAACCTGTACCATAAAAAAGTGCATCCAAACATGTACCAAGTATATACCAATCATGTTTAAACTACTTATCAACAATGACTCATCAATATGTACCAAAATCATCAACTATACACCTCATGTATGTGCCAACTCATCAACTGTTTGTCTCAACCATGACTAGTTTTGGATTAGTCAATAACCCTAAATTGAAATAATCATAACATTGTACTGGTACCAAATAAAGATCTGAAACTGATACAAAATGTTCTTCAGTGTGTTTTATGTAATTCCTCCAAGTGGCACTACTTGGAACCTCTCAGAAAAAGAGTTATAGCAAAAATAGGATACCTTGCTGAATTCTGGTTTATTCTAGAGAGAGACCTTGTAGAGCATGCCCCGCAAAAAATATTTGATGAATAGATATGAAATTGTTTCAGAGAATACTAAAGACTATAATGTAAACAACACAATTTGTCTCACTGAATTTGGATCTGTTATGAAGAAGTTATGATGTTTTTACCCGAAACACCTGATTTTGACTAGTTTCAGGACTAGCCACAAACCCTATTTTCCACGGAGTGTAACTCCCAAACTACAACGACCCACAAGATGAATGTTTAAAAATATATACTTGGCTATGTTTTCTCACTTTCATAGCAATTTCAGGATCTGAATCATTATAGAAAAAAAGTTATAGCGAAAATTGTGAGATGACCTGTAAATAACATACCTTAGAAAGCACCATCAAAAGAATTTATCCTTCCTTGCATTTCGGCCTTATTTTATTCACTTTACTCAAATTTTCGGCTTAGAGATCCTTGGTTACCTCAGTCACTTATAGATCTTCAATATACTGAAGTGTTCCATACCAAAAATTCTCAAGAAGCTCTCCATCAATACTCCAAAATATATTCCCACAAGAAGCTCTCCATTGATCCACAAAAAGGATGATCTACAAGAGACCATTGCTATGTTATTTATACTTTCATCATTTAGGTCACTTAACCCATTTTTAGGTCACT
>ML783191.1:1065631-1097288 GCA_009831015.1 Picea engelmannii | reverse complement strand
GCTGGAGAACATTGGGGGTTGTAGCCTCCTTCTGGTTGTAGCCAGAGATTTGGGGAGTTGGAGCTTCCCTCAGGTTGTAGCCTGAGAAACTAGGGGGTTGGAGCCTCCTTCTAGTTGCAGCTAGAAAACAAAGGAAGTTGGTGGTTCCAATGAATGTAATTCTTCAAGACATATAAGAAAAAGCATTCTGTGGTTTTCTCCCTATTTGGGTTTCCACGTAAAACATTGGTGTATTGTGTATGTCTGTGATTTTTTATTTATTACTACTCATTATTGGATAATAATACTACATTGATATAACATTTGAAGAAAAAAGATTATAATTACGTTATTGCTGATTCACTCCCCCCTCTCAGTAATCCAACATATTATACTTTGTCTCCTACGTTGAACGCGATCTTTGAATTTTATCCATTGTTGACCTGGAATTCGTTGGATTAGCTTTGATAGGTGGAAAAGTTATAGGATGCAATTTGTCACCTAATCCATCGCGTATTTCTTCTCCTTGATCCTGCAATTGTATGAACCGACGAATTGGCTGTGGAATTAGAAACTACCTACAGAATAGTCTTATTTCTATAGCTTATCATTTTTTAGACTATGTTTACAAAAAAATTAAATAAAAATATAGAAAGAAATAACTTTTACCTGATTGAATCCTTTGTAACCTCAAATAATGATTGTATGAAAAGAAATGGCATCAATGGTATAATGGAGTGTGGAAATGGAAGGTAATTATGTCTGTGGTAGATAAGATAATAACAAAATGTAATGAATAAAATATTTATTTCTTGGGTTCAACATGCCCCATGCCAAAGCTTTTGCATGTCCCCATGCAAAACAAAATTATGAAAACCTATTCCTTATTACTCTATGGACCCCAAAGCTCAAATCTTAATATTCTATTTTTTTTTTTGTCACTTCCTGTCTAGGTTTCTCCATCAAAATATTAGATTTTAAGTTTATAATCTTCATTCTCAATATGTTGTTGGTCTCCTTGAGTTTTGCATTCTTTTTATTCTTTCTTTCCCAACATTTTTTTATTTTTCTCCTTCAAAGTTTGATTTTCTTGTTTAATGTTGTTCTCTAAAACCTCCAATTCTCTGATTTCTTCCTTTAATATCTTATTTGTGTCTGTTTCTTCATATTCTTGAAAGGAATAAATTGGACTATGAATAAGAAATGGTACCTAATCACTAATCATAATCATTTTATTGTGGAGAAATATTTGTTGAGTCTTTTTCTTCCAATTGCTTGATGTAATCATATCCTTCTTGTTGTGACATGTCAATTTATGGGTTGGCAATTTTTATCTTCCAAGGTGCAACAATTTCTGGTTGTTTTCTACTATTTTTCATTAGAACAACTATGTCTTGTATGCCATCATATTTCTTTTCAAAGTCAACAATTTCAATTTTCTGTTTCTCTAAGATTTTAACACTTTATCCTTTAAATTGTTTATCCATGCTCGTAATTATTCGAGTTATCTTTGTTGTCTTCCTTACAATTTTATTTTGTACAGAAATCTCATTTTTCTTTGTTTCCCTTTTCTTCAAGTTCTCTATTTTATCTTGCATGAGTTCCTTTCCTTTTGATTCATTACTCATTGTTTTTCCCATCTTGTTTTGCATTATGATCTGTATTTTTGTTGATTATTTTGAAACCTTACCCTCATCCTTGATTTATTCATTATGAGATACAATTTCTAGATTCAAAGACCCTGGTTATGAAACCCTAAATATACCTCTTTTTATTTTTGAACCTCGAGCCTCTGTCTTCTATGGGTATCTCCAAATGATTTCTTACTACGAATGCTTCCCATTTTTTGTTTTGCTTCTATCGACATTTTTATAATCCCATGATGGTATAGCCTATTGTCTATGTTTCTAGGGCTATGGTGAATGCTTGCATCCCTTTTCTTTAAGATGATGAGTAAAACATGAGGCATATTGATTATTTCTCCCTTAAAATGCATCAATAAATGGAAATGGTAGAAGAATACCAATCCATACCTTCCTTCTCAAGTAAGATATTTCTTTAAGATGAACAACACATTTTTCCATTTTTGCTTCAATGTAGTTGTTGGCATCCCATTGTGCCAATTTGCAGTCATACTAGGGTTTACTAAAAATCATTTCCAATCTTCCCCTTTGAGCTTCTATTTTTTAAACTAGTTTTCTCCATCTCTGGCTATTTTTTTGGTTTCTGCAATAATGGATTCAGTTATGATATGTTGCACATCTCCGATTTGTGCTTCTACCCCATCAAAAGATCTTGCAAATTCCTTCGTCACTTCATTGTCTAACCTCTAAAACATTCTAAAAATGGAATCGAACCTTCTTCCTTCATTTTGGATAAGCATCGAAAAAATTGATTCCAGTGGGTTCATGTCTAACTATTGGCCCCATTACAAAATTTAGTATCAAGAAGTAAACCCTTGAAACAATCTTTTATCACATTGTGCAGTGAAAACATAGTAAGGATAATGAAATGAGGAAATGTGAAGATGGGAGAGGAACAAAATGTGATGAATGAATAATGAAGGAATGTTATGAAACAATACAATCATGTGAGTGAACTTCAAAAATTGGTATAAGTGGTAGGATAATCGAAGGGATAATATTGATGAAATATACATGTTAATTATTTGCACAAGTTTGAATAATTTCAAAATCATGTGAGATTTGGTCAATCAACGTATACAATCATTATTTTTCATGGGTGTTGAATTTATGGATTTATCAAATATTATATCCATTCTTTCAATATTCCATAAATTCCTAATGTAAAAATAATATAAATTTACCTTTATGTACCTTGTTTACCATTTTTTTGAAAATTAGAGTTGATGAAAATGAAGGATCTGGTTTTGTAGCTTGTATAACTATAATGAATTTTTGAAGTTGAAGACTAAGACTTCTTGTGTTGATAAGGATATTGTTGATAACACTATTATTCAATATGAATTCCATGACACTTTCATGCAATTCCTATTATCGTTTCGATCTCACTGTTATACTGACAGGTTCAAAAGAATTGTTTGATTCTTACTTGTGTGTTTTGAAATTTGGCTAAAGAATGTTGATGAAGAAACAACAGGAGTTGATGAAGATGCTGCTAAAATTTTTGATGAAGATGTTGTTGTATATGTTGATGATGTTTCTACTAAAAATGTTGATGAATACATGTTATTGTATATGTTGACGATGATGATGTAGAAATATTACTGAACACAAATTAGTTTCTCTGGTTGATTTAAAAATAGTTACAAAAACTTCTTGTAGCTGCAGAACCAATGACTTTCTGTAGCTACAGAACAAATAACTTTATGTAGATGTAAAAGAATCTAAATTTGTAGAAAGAATTTCAATAAGAGAAACCAATCATAATTTGGTACAAATATTTTTCTTATTGTGACGAAAAAACTTTGAAACTAACTGTTGTTGAAAAATGATTCTTCTAATTGTTGTTCCTTAACTTATTTCTAAAGTTTATGAAAAGAAACTTGACTGTTGAAGTACTGAAAATTTTGATTTTCTAAAGTCTAGAAAAAAAAATTGTTTACTGATGCTGACTCTCCAAACTTTCTTCCCATATGAAAGTTCATATGGTGTATGCCTGGTGGTATTTATAGATGTGGTTCGACAGGACCAAAGTACTTCAGGAGGCCTATCTTTCCAATCTCGTTGATTTAACTAAAAAAAATTGGTCAAGACAAATTCAAGTACTTTGTTAGGAGATTCCACCTTCCCATGGTCTTGTGGATTTTAAGATGTTGATTTCCTATTCTTGATCTTGTATTGTTCAATGATATTTTGAACAAGCCTTGAGGTGAATTGAGCACCTTGATTTGTCATAATTTCTCTTGGGACACCAAAATGAGTAAATATGTCCTCAGATAAAAAATCTACAACAGATTGTTCATTAGCATGTAAAAGCGATTTACCTTCTACCCATTTTGTGACATAATCATTACATACCAAAATATACCTTTTCTTTCTAGACATTGGAAAAATAGGCCCTACAAAATCTAAAGCCCATTTTTCAAATGGTTTTATGTGTACCTGAGGTTGCAGAGGAATTTCATCTTCTTGTATTGGTATACCCATCTGTTGGCAGCTGTCACAACTTCTAATGTATTTCTTGGCATATTTGAAAATAGTGGGACAAAAGTACCCTAAACAAAGGAATTTATATGTGATTATTTTATCAAAAAAATGACCTCCACAAGGTGTATGATGGAATTATCTTGATATGTCTAATACTTCGTCTTCTTGTACATATCTCTGAATGATAATATCAGGTCCACTAGGAAAGAGTTCTCCACGAATCCATGAGTAAGTGGAACTGTCTCTAATGACCTTTTTCTTCTCTTTTGAAGAAAGATGATGAGGTAGGTTTCGTGATGCTAAGTAGTTGGAAATATATGCAAACTAAGGATATTAAATATAAATTGGAATGAGATGATCATATGGAAAGTTATCATCAACAAGAATTAATTTACCTTAATTATGAATCCTATAAAGGAAATCTGTTGCAGTCCCCCCTCCCCTTCTCTCCTTCGGGGCTGCACGACCTCCCGGTCTAGGATGGTCAAATACCTAAGCCGAATTGGTTCTTTGGGCCCCTGATAGAACCCAAAGCCACTATACACATGCCTCTTTTCTCCTTAAGCGCAGGTTCCATAGAACCCATAGGCTCCTATTAAGCCCCTACCCCTAAATTGGAAATTTGAATGACAATGGGTGCTAGCTCTCTGGGCTAGGCCCCTTTTTCCCATGAAACCTCAGGCTATGACCCAGGGTGAAACCTTCTAAAGCACCCTAGAGTTTTGGGCTTTGTCCCTTTCTGGAAACGAATTCACCATTTTCGTTGAAACACGAACTCTGAATTCTCCCAGATGATCAACGGTCCTTATCTCTCCCACAACCAACAACCGAGTTATGCTTTAGATTTCGGCGTTTGGGCGTTTTCAACACTTTGATACCTTACTCTCCCAAAATTGATCTTCTCCATCCATCCTCTTTGTTTGATGGTCCTCCACTGGATGCACTCCTCCTCTTCCTAGACTCTTATCTGGCAGTCCATATCTGCTCTCCCATCGAGAATCGGTGACTCCCATAGCTTCTCCTACTACAATTTGTGCTTTCCTATAGAATGCAGGATTTCTTCAAAATTCTTGAAGGTTAGTTCCTTTGACCCTCTTGCGAGCCCAACTACTTGGGGTATCAACTTTCACTTCTGTGAAACGCTATCCCTCATGATCTTGAATGCTTTAGAACTCAAAGGCACTCGACCCTTTGAAATTCTCTCTGCAAGTCCAAATGAATTTTCTTCTCCTGGTGTTGTTGAAATCGTTATTTCTCTTGAGCTTGGGTACTTGGATAAATTCCACTTCTATACACTCCTTGTTCTTGACTGGCCTTCAAATGGTTGTCCTTCAACACTTCATCTCAGCGTTGGCCTTATGCACTCCTTGCACATGTCTTCCTCCAGAATGTTTAACAACTCTATGAGTGTCCTCATCTAACACTTCTCTCTTCTGAAAGCGAAAGAGAGTTTACCTTGTGCACACTTGCACTTGCTCGATGCCCTCCTGGAAGATCTCTACAAAAAATTTTGCAATTTTGTACTATGCTTACTCCTGCGCAGACTTTCCTCCAGGGTATTCAATAACCCTGTCTCTTTGTGCCTCCTCTGCACAATCTCTCCTCCAAGGTATTTAGTAACCTTTAGGCTCCTCTTAGAGGCTGTAACTATTCTAGTGTGCCCTCCTAACATGTTCTCCTCTGAACTCAAAGAAGAGTCTATATACTCACTCCTTGTGTTGGCTCACAGAGTTTCTAGCACTCTATCACGCACTCCTTTCACTTAGCCTAAAGAACCCATAAAATTTTAACAAACTCTCAACCAAATAGTGAATTTTATCTTAACTCTGTAGATGGAACCTTATCATACATCTAAAATATACATGAATTCATAAACGCACACATAACATTCAAATGCAATCATAAACAACCATTCACCACACAGGAATTGATAAACAAAGAAACTTGTTCTTTTGTATTAATATTAGAATACTAATTACAGTGCATGAGCTCAGACTACAACTGAGTCTCATCTCTCTGCTCTCCTTACTCTTCTTCCCTTAAATTTCCCCATGAAATTCGATACAAACATCTTATTTTACCAAAGAGGGTCTCCTCGAGTCTTTCCCTTCAAGCTACCTAAATCTCATTAATTACAATGAATGAACATCAATATCTCATATATGAGGCCATGCTCAAGATCTATACAACTCAAGCCAATTAAAGGAAACATTATCTCCATCATCTACAAAGGAAATAGCTTCGCTCTTCCATCTTGACAAACATTCACTGCATTTACTTTTTCATTTGAAATTTGAAAATGGGGGGAAAATGAGAGGGTTAGTGCCTCTCCCCGCGTTGAATGTGTGTTGATAAGATGGAATGTTGGCATGCTGCTGAGGTGGAGCGATGCTCCTACATCATACTCCACTACTGGAAAAATCATGAGGCCCTGCTCATGAGCTCACTTGCTCGGTTGTTGAAATTTCCCCGGATCCCAAACTCTTCTTTGGAGCTTTACACTTGCTCCTCTATTTTGTTGATGTTGTTGATTCCCTACTGCTCTTGCAGTATTCCTTTTTCTCAGCTTCTCCTTGCTAGTAGTTTCTTGTGTTGACCTTAACATTATCTCTCTTACCTCCTCTATGACTTCTTCGAGTCGATCTGTTGGCTAGCTCTTCCTTTGTAGTCTGCTTGGCTACCACTCTTCTTCCTCATACACATCAAAGGGTTGATCATCCTGATCCCCCATGTCGTTTTCTTCTTCTATGGCATTAGCTTTCCACCCTTTTGTATACTTTTGTTCTGTAGTCTCATCACTAAGTTTTTTCTCAACTTCTTCCTCTAACATATTAGCTTTTGTCAGCTCCTCTTGTGTTGGTTCATCTCCAACTTCGTCCAGCTTCTCCCGAGGCTGGTATGCTCCTCCACCTATTTCCAAATTAGCTTGTTGGATGTGCATGCTTTGTGCTATCACCCTTCTCTCCAGGGATTCAAGTTCTTCACACAGATCAACAAATTATATTATATCTGCATCCTTTTCTACTGCAGACTCTAGTGTTGCAGTCACCTCCTGTTCAGCTCCCTGGCTTAAAATTTTAAGCAATTATACTAAATTCTCTTCCTCTTCTTCTTCTGGGGTAGAATTCAGTATTTTATTCCTTTCCTCCTTTATGATAGTCACAACTGGTTGTCTTTCTGTTGTTTCATCTGCAACACACGCTCTGGCCTCAACTGGGTTGCTTGGCAGGAATATTTGTATTCCCTCAATGATCAGAACACACCTCTGATCCTCCTCCATTAGCACACCTTGTTGATCTGAAATCTCAGTTGAGTTCAAGTCTCCTCCCTTGCTCACCTGGCCAATTAGGATTTCTCTCCTTCCCTCCTAGAAGTCTATGAGGTCAATTGATCTCTTCTCATTTCCCACCTGGTAATTTGAAATTTCATCACTTCCCTCCTGGAAGTCTACAAGATCTCTGCTTGATCTCCTCTCATCATCACTAAGTTCTCTTCCAAATTTTGGTTCACAGATGTAAACCACTTTCTCCTCTATGTCACTAAGACTTTCAACTACCCTCATCCACCTCCTCAACTCATATTTCTACCTTCTGGTTAACAACTTCTAGCCATACCACTTCTCTTTCCTCTTCAAAGTCCATTCATATGTCTCGTGTACCTTTACTTTTTGTTGTATCCTCCATGTCAGCCTCTCCATCCCTTCTCTGATCTCACTGAGCTCCTTGTCAATTTAACCTTTACCTTTCTACTTGAGGTCTGCTCATCGACCAGATGTATGGCCTTTATTATCCATCTTCTCTACCTTCAACCCTCCTTACTGTCTACCATTTTTTGAACACCTTGCAAAAATATTATAGACCATCAATACTCTCTCTCCCTTCACCTATTGTCTAGAAGCGAACTTCATCTTCTGACACCATTGGATGTTATCAGACTATCTCTATTTACCTTCTTACCTTTGCCTATAATCTGCAGAAAAAATTCCACTATGATACCACTTGTTGCAGTCCACCCTCCCCTTCTCTCCTTCGGGGTTCCACAACCTCCCGGTCTAGGATCATCAAATACCTGCACCAAATTGTCTCTTTGGACCCCTGTTGGAACCCAATGCCACCATACACAGTCCCTTTTTCTCCTTAGGCACAGGTTCCATAGAACCCACGGGCTCTTATTAAGCTCCTAGCCTAAATTGGAAATTTGAATGACAATGGGCACTAGATCTCTAGGCTAGGCCCTTTTTTCCCATGCAACCTCGGGCTATGACCTGGGGTGAAACCTCCTAAAGCTCTTCATAGTTTCAGGCTTTGGAACTTTTTGGCAACGACTTCACCATTTCCGCCGAAACGCAAGCTCTGAATTCTCCCGGATGATCAACGGTTCTTATCTCTCCCAAAACCAATGGCTGAGATCCACTTCAGATTTTGGCGTTTGGGAATTTCGAATGCTCCGATACCTTCCTCTAATGAAACAAATCTTGTTCTTCTGTCTTTTGTATTTGACATTCCTCCACTGGATGCTCTTCTCCTCTTTCTAGACTCTTATCTGGTGGTCCAAATCTTCTCTCCCATTGAGAATTGACGACTCCTATATCTTCTCCTATTGCACTTTCCTCCAGAATGAAGGATTTCTTCAAACTTCTCGAAGGCTAATTCCTTTGACCCTCCTGTGAGCCCAACTACTTGGGGTATTGACTTGCGCTTCTAGGAAATGCTATCTCTCCTAAGCTTGAATGCTTTAAAACTCAAAGGGGCTCGGCCCTATGAACTTCTCTCTCCAAGTCCAAATGAATTGTCTTCTTCCGATGTTGTTGAAAGCGCTATTTCTCCCAAGATTGGGGACTTGGATCAAGTCTGACTTTGCACACTCCTTGCGCTTGACTAGCCTTCAAATGGTTGTCTTTCAACACTTTGTCTGAGTGTTGGCCTGGTGCACTCCTTGCACAAGTCTTCCTCTAGAGTTTTCAACAACTCTGCGAGTTTCCTCCTCTGACACTTCTCTCTTCTCAACACGAAAGAGAGTTTACCTTGTGCACACTTGCACCTGCTCGATGCTCTCCTGGAAAATATCTACATAATTTTTAGCAATTTTGTACTACGCTTACCCCTGCATAGACTTTCCTCTAGGGTATTTAGTAACCTTGTCTCTTTGTGCCTCCTCTGCACAATATCTCCTCCATGGTATTCAGTAACCTTGAGGCTCCTCTCAGAGGTTGTAACTATTATGGTGTTCCCTCCTGGCATGTTCTCCTTTGAACTGGAAGCAGAGTCCAGATACTCACTCCTTGCATTGGCTCACAAATTTTCCAACACTTTGTCGTGCATTCCTTGCACTTATCCTAAAGAACCTAGAAAATTTTAACAAATTCTCAACCAGATAGTAAGTTATATCTTAAATCTGCAAATGGAACCCTATCATACATCTACAATATACATGAACGCATAAACACACACATAACATTCAAATAAATCCATAAACAACCATTCACCACACATGAATTGATAAACAAAGAAATATGTTATTTTGTATTAATATCAGAATACTAATTACAGTGCATGAGCTTGAACTGCACCTGTGTCTCATCTCTCTGCTCTCCTTACTCTCCTTCCCCTTTACTTTCCCCATAAAATTTGCTGCAAACATCTTATTTTACCAAAGAGGGGATCCTTGAGCCTTTCCCTCCAAGCTACATAACTCTCATTAATTACATTGAATGAACATCAATATCTCATATCTGAGGCCATGCTCAAGATTTGTACAACTTAGGACTATTAAAGGAAACCTTATCTCTAGCTTGTACAAAGGCAATAACTCGGCTCTTCCATCCTGACAAACATCCATTATATTTAATTTTTCATTTGAAATTTGAAAATGGGGGGAAAATGAGAGGTTTGGTGCCTCTCCCTTTGTTGAATGAGCATTGATGATATGGAACGTTGGCACACTACTGAGGTGGATCGATGCTCCTGCATCAAAATCTACAACAATATTTTCCTTACCAGGTCTATCTAGCATGGTGATATTAAATTCTTGTAATAAAAGAAGCCATCTGGTAACCCTACCATTATTAATTGTTTTTTTCATTAAGTATCTAATGGATGAGTGATCATTATGGAAAAATACCTCGTATCATGTGATATAGTTCCTAAATTTTTTGATGGCATGCACTACAACAAGGAACTCGTTTTCCATAACTGTGTAATTTAATTCGAGAAGTGTCATGTTTTTGCTCACAAAATAAATGGAATATGATAATTGATTCACCTTTTCCCTAATACTTCTCCTAAATCTGTGTTAGAGGCATCTGTAGATATATGAAATAGGAGGCACCAATTTCTCCCTCTTAAAATACAAGCTACAAAAGGTTTATCTTTTAAAGTTTCAAAAGCAGTTTGGCGAGGAATATTCTAGAAAAATTCATTATCTTTAGTAAGAAGTTTGAACAATGGAGATGCAATCTTTGTGAAATTTTCAATGAATTGTCTATGGTAACCAACATGGCCTAGGAAACTTATGACATCTTTTTGAGTTTTGGGTACAGGAAGATTGGAAATGAATTCCATCTTTGTGGGATCGACCTTTATACCTATAGAAGGCACACAATGGCCCAAAACAATTCCTTCAGTTTGTAGAATAAAACATTTCTCATTTCTCAATGCCAAATTAGTTTCCTTGCATATAATTAACACTTTTTCTAAATTTTCCAATCCTTCTTTGAAATTATTTCCATAAACTTTGAAATCATCCATATACACTTCTACGCAGTCATGAATCAGGTCAAAATAAATATGTAATACTGCACGGTGAAAGGTTGCAGGTGCATTACACAAGCCAAAATGTAGTACTTTTATGTGTATGTTCCCCATGGACATGTAAATGTTGTTTTATCCTAATCCTCTGGAGCTATTTGGATTTGGTTGTAACCACTAAAACCATCCAGAAAGGAAAAGTATATTTCACCTGCTAATGTGTCTAACACCTGATCTATGAATGGCAGAGGAAAGTGATATTTCAAATTTCCTTTATTCAATTCCCTATAAGCTATGAAACCATGCCATTTTCCATTTTTCTTAGGAACAATCACTAGAGGAGATACCCATTTACTATTAGAAATTGGATAGATAAAACTAACATCAAGTAATTTCTGCAGTTCATTTCTCACAATTTATTTCAAGAGTGGATTCATTCGTCTTTGGGGTTCCTTGACAACTATGGAATTATCCTCTATATAAATAGAATGAATACAAGTATTGGGGTGAATTCCTTGCATATCAGTATATTCCCACACAAAAGCGTCAGAATGTGTTTGTAATACTTTGATCAATTGTTTCTTTTGATTTTGTTCAAGGTTAAGATTGATATTTGATGTTTTTCCTTGAAAAATGTCAATGGATTCATTGTTTGATCCTGATGTTGAAGCTTCATTAGAAGACATTAATCTAGAAATTTTTGGCAAGGTTTCCATATTACAACTTTATTGAAATTCCCTATACAAGATATATTGATGATCAAAATCATGCCTCCCATGATATTTAGAGAAATCATAATTATTAATAATATTGATGATTTCATTTTCCTGGATATCATTTTTGAAGTTCATGATTTGATCAATAGTTAGAATAGGTTGCACTATTTCTTCGTTATCATTTGTTTCTTGAAAACATTGTGAAAATGCAGATTGAGTTAAAGCTTTAGTTGGAGGATATAAATCGAATTTCTTTATTGAATCCCCATATGCAATGTCATATCCCTTGATCTACAACTGATAAAGGTATCGACTGTAGCTAACCAGGGTATTTATAGGATTAATGGGTGGCCTCCCAAATTAGATTTCGGCTATAACACTGTGAAATCTATTAGGTACTCCCAAGAATCCATGGATACTATTATATATTCTAGTATACCCTAGATTTTTATTGTTGATTTGTGAGGTAATTGAAAAATTGTGGGTGTATTACAGATATTAGACAATTGTAATTTATTCATGGTATCGTTTGTCATCACATTAATTATTGCTCCTAGATCTATTAGTTTGCTTCCAATTGCAATGTTATTGATGTGAATTTTTACAATTGGACTACTGGGATCAACATATTTTCGCATATAGACTTTACCCGACATAAGGTCTGCCAATTGTCCCTCAATATCAACTGTTTGTGGGTATTTATTTTTTCTTCCATTTTTCTTTATACACAATTATTTAATTGTTTTTTCATAAATATGACATCCTTTATTGCTTGCAACAATGGTATCTTGATACAAACATTCTTCAATTCATCTAATAAATCATAACCTATTGAAATAATTCACTTTTCTAATCCCAACCTTTCAAGGAAAGGTGGTGTACTAGATTGCTTTGTGTGATCTACTAGTGATGAATAAGTTTGACTTATTAGGTTAGTAGCATCATTATTGTTTATTAAATTAGGAGTGACCTCCTCTGTAGGTTCTTCAACAATAACCAGTTCATCATTATTGAGTACTTTTCCTAATCTATGATGAATATCATTAATACCAAGATAAGTAATCATGTAAGCAGGAAAATTTTGTAGCTTTGCATTGTAAGCATGTTGTGCTACTTTATTGGTTGGATTAGAAACAAGCTATGTAGGTAGTTGGGTTGGTATAGGAGGTTGATTTGCTAGAAATTGAAGTTGTTCAGGTTGTGAAATTTGTGGTTGAGCTAGCTGATTGGGATATGGTTGTTGAAATTGTGGGGGGTATTGGTCTAGTGTAGGATATGGAGAATATTGTTGTTGCATAGGATAGGGATGGGTAGGAATAAACCCATAGGTAGTTCCTTGCCAACTTTGTTTCCAAGGTTGGTTTTGGACATGCTATGGGGCCATTTCTTTCCAAGGCATAGGATTGGTCCAATTCTATTGTGGGTATTGTTGGGAAAAGTAAGGATTAAATTGTGGAGAGGTATCATGAAATGTACTTGGATTTCTTGGCTACCAAGGTCTTTTTGTTGCCATAAAACATAATTTCTCTGTAGTATCTTGATTCTCCTGGTAAGTTTCCTTAAGTCTTGGTAAATATACACACTTCTCTATGGCATGCTTATCTACACATATTCCAAAAATTTCAATGTTATCTAAAGGGAATTCACATAAAGGATGTTTCTTTCTACATTTTGGACAATAAATAGATAATGCAATATTCTCTACTTCTTTCTTTTGCTTGATTTTTAATGTGTCTAACTGAGAACAAAGTAAAATGAGAATATATGTTTTAAAATTATCCAAGAGATTACCTATTTATTCTCTACTTACCCCTCCAGTAGATGATTTGTTGATCCTAGAGATAACATCCCTAGGTCCCTTACCATATTTGGATTTTCCTCACAAAATGTGTTTGAATAACTCACCAATTTATGGATAGGTTAAGTGTGAAATATCCCCTTTACCAATTAAATTAAGAGTATCAATCCATTCATTTCTTATGCCACGTAGAAATATTGCTTTAAGAGTATCAAATTCAAGAGTATGTTGTTTTTCCATTTTAACAATATAATGGAATCTTTCTAAGTAATTTTCTAAGATTTCATCTTTTTTTTGTGACATTTTAAATGTCTCTTCTATCATCCCTTGATTTATACAATGATCATGATATTTTTCAAGAAACAATTTTCTCATTTCATCCCACATTTTAATAGAATTAGTTCCTAAACCCATGAACCATCGTAAAGAAACATCCTTGAGAGTGGCTGAAAACAACTTCAATTTCTGAGTGCTGGAAGAATAATCATAGCTATGACATATCACATCAAATTCAAAAAGGAATGTTTCTATATCCTCGGAAAGTATACCTCGAAAATTAGGTAATGTAGATGGTGGTAATTTTTGCATTTGGACTGTACATGTTGGATATAGAATTGGGAATTTGAATTATTCTACTTCATTCAGTGTTCCTATCCTTTCTTGACGTTGTTATTTTTCCTCATTACCTCCTCTAGGTCCCCTTTCCTCTTGGTCATTTTATACCCCAAACATATTGTTATTGTTGAAATGTACAGATTCCTTTAATGAGTCAGATAACTTTGGTTCCTCAATGGGATTCTCTGGAAATGAAATTTTAGGTTTGTCACCAAATGATTCTTATTCTGAAGCCTGGTCTAGAGGTATAACATATTCTTAAGAGGTTGTTGTAATTTTGACTATTTTAGAACTTCCTTCTCCAACTTTCCCTTTGCTTTTAGTTTGTGTAGTAATGACTCTTCTTGTTGGACCTCCTCTTTTAATTCTACCTCCAAATGGGTTAGATGATATGTCTCTTAAAGTACCACTTCTTGAAGTGGTTGGAGTGATGTTTGGTGTACTTTTACCACTTGTAAATCTACCTCTATTATCACTACATCTACTCATGCATCCTACTTATCATGATAAAAAAAACTAAATGCCTTTTTACACTTCCCCAAAAATGACGCCAAAAATGTTGGTTAATTATATTGATTGAGGGTCCCCGAGGTGTAGGACAGTCGGTGATCGAGTGGGTTGTTAAGCCACTCCGTGATGTTAAAGTCACCGGTTCAAAACCTGCGGGGACAAAAAATCCAACCATGTTAAGGGTTGGTGTGGCTCAGGCCGGGTGCGATCCCCGAGTGATTTTGACGGCTTAGATGCCCCTGAGTCATGGTTTCTCAAGCCACAGGTTAATCGCGTACCCAACAGGTTCTGCACAAATTAACAAACAAAAAAAAAATTATATTGATTGAGAATTCCGCTACATTCACTACTACATATTGAAAAATTTGCGACGAAAGTACTATTTCGTTGCAAAATGCAAGAGAAAAATTTCAATTATTCAATTTTGTTCTAAATCCATCCCGTATTCGTCACTCTCTCGACGGAATCAAACTTTTGGTTGTTTTGCGACGATCATAAAGATAGTGGACTATTGTCTCTATTTCGACGAACATCTGTATTCGTCGCAAGAGCGATGTTCTACTCTTTACTGTTACACCCTTTGATACTATCCATATTGACCGTTATACATTTTGACAAAGTCTAAATTGATATAGTCAATGTTCGTCGAAAGAGTGATGATATGACCATTATAACCGTTATACTCTTTGAAAAAGTGAGCTAAATATAAAAAATAACTAGTTATATTTAGGTCATTGTTCATCGCAATTGCGATGACAATGACCTAAATTGACCTATAAATATTTGACGATTTAAATATGTTGTGACAATATTGTTGTAACAACGACGGTTCTGAAAGGGTATTTATGTGTGGAAGTTGTGCAGAAGAATGTCGCATAATATAATTAGAGGTGGGGAGAAAAGTAAAGTGGGTGAAAAGGGTGATTGTAGATGTTATTTCCCTTGCAAAAAATGTTTCCTCATACGTCCCATAAGAATTTAATAGAAACAACTAAAAAAAATGTAGGAAATATGGCCACATTGATGGCGGATCAAATAAATATTGTCCCATGGTTATTAGCTATATATTCATTATATGTTTTTATATTGTCAATTTTATATAAAATTATATATATGTATATATATTGTTTGAATGTTATAGTATACACCGATTTTGCATGATTGTTTGTAATTATAAAGTTAGAGTTGCCCTCTAACTTTTTGTAGAATATTGCACCAAGTATTAGTACACTAGTACATATGACCAAATTTGCGATGGTTTTTCGTTGATATTGCCACACTTATCCATCGCAATTTCCACGAAAGCCGAGACATTTTTTCGTCGCTATATCCACGATCCAGGTGTTCGTGGAAACATCGACGAAATTATCTCTCCAAGTGTCATCACCATCAAAATGGGTTAACCCTATGAATCATCGAAATTACCATCAAAATGTGTTAACTTTATGCCAAGACAAAAACTTGTCAATTGGTGACGAAAATTTGTGGCAATAGCGATGAAAATTTATGTCAAAACCAAACTTATGATGTAGATGTTGTATGTGAGATGAAAAACCGTGGCAAATTGTGATGAACGTTCGTCCCTTTTTCCATGGTTGTTCAAAATAAAAATTGTCTTGCGACGAACTATCGTCGATATTGCAACGATGACTTTAAGTTTAAAAAAATAAAATAACACGAGATATGGTATTGCCATATTACATTGTAATATGGTATACCATATTACAATGTAATATGGTATACCATATTACAATGTAATATGGTAATGCCATATTACATTGTAATATGGCATTAACATATTACATTGTAATATGGTAATGCCATATTACAATGTAATATGGTATTGTCATATTAAATTGTAATATGGCAACGTCATATTACAATGTCTCTACTTTCTCAACAAGATGCAATAAGTTCTTTTTAAAAACAACTTAGGATATTGATTTTTCCTGAGTGGGATGGTGACCTTGGCATTCAACAATATAGGAAGTAATTCATTGATGACAAGTGTAGCAGGTGTGCAGGTCCACAGGTGTAGTCGACATTTCTATTGAAAGATGGATGTTAGAGAAAATGTGTAGATCTTTTAGATTGAACAAGATTATAATATATATATATATATATATATATACCCAACAAATAATCAAGGCACTAATCAACCAAATATTGGAAGCATGTGTTATCATGAAGTTGGATTAGAAGTAAGGATACCAATATGAAAATATACACAAAGAATAATTTGGAATATTACTTTCAAAAAAACACATGGATTGCATGAGTGASTCATTATGCAATTTATATTACACAATACTATGACAACACTTCTAAGATTGATGGATGATATCTTAAGACCATTTCTCAAACACCTTTATTGTAGCCTCCTTGGATGATATTTTGACTTTTAGCAAGATTTGGGAAGATCATTTGAAACATTTGGAGATTACATTTTTAACCCTTCAACACAACTAATTGCAAGCCAACATGAAGAAATATGAGATTGGAAAACAATTATTGTTGTGTATGGATTTTGTAGTTAGAGGATGTGAATTTTGTATTGACCTAAGAAATATAAAATTCGTTGTAAATTGGTTGATCCCAGATAATTTAATTGAACCAAGGTAATTCATGTGTAGTAGATATAATAGATTCTGAAGAAACTTTTAATCCACACTCTAGATGATAATGGATATACGTTGAAGAGAAGTGTATCCTTTATTTACAATTGCATGGGTATCCCAAGGATATAAACCAAACATTGGTTCATTTGTTGTGAGGCTATAAAATCCCAATATTTGGGAAGATTGTTTGTCATTTATATATATCATTGTTAATTGCACAATTAATGTCTCAATCAAGTTATGAAAAGAGGCATGATAAGCATTTAACAACACATACCTCCAAAGTTTGATCAAGTGTGGTTGCACCCACCAAAGAAAGGTTTAAAAGGATATTTTAGGATTTTGGATAAGAATGAATAAAAGTTATTTGCTTGGATTGGTCACCATATATGGGAAAATATTCCAATGTATATGTGGATCATTTGAAGTTGTCTATGCCATCATCATTAGAATGAGAATTTAATGAAGAGACATTGAGTCCCAAAGTTGATGGGGATCATCAACTTGAAAGGGAAAAGGTCTACTCCTAGTTGAATTCATATATTTGTGATGTCATGAAGACACCATCAATAAAAAGGTTGTGATTTAGGAAAAGGTTGTAAAATCTCTTTAATCACCTATGTATAAGATATTGGTCAATTTTCTTCTATGTTTTGAATGATTTGGGAAATAATGGCTCTTAACACCTTGAAGAATTGGAAACTCTTACAAACCTAAAGGGTCGTTATGACATTGACTCATATATTTTTGTTAAAACATAATGTTATTTGATGCCTTGATAATTTAGGCATAGTGTATATAAGGTCTAGTTATCAACTCCTTCCTTGATAATAATAAGAGGAATATTACTAATATAATAGGAAGAGACTTGTGGATGTCACTTGCACAATGTTTCAAGCATACAAAAAGGACAATAATAATGAGGTCCAAAATTTTGGTCACATCATGAATATGTTCAATATACAGGGGGTAGACTAATAAATACTTTCATTTCCAAGAATGAGAAATGAACAATGCAATAACATGTTTAGCTAGATACCTACATCATAGAGGTTGGCATCTTACCACAAGTGAGGTAGGATTAGCAACATGATCTCTTATGGAAATATTGGAGGATAAATGAAAAGGTAAAGATGGGAGGTTGTTGTGTTAGGCTAGTTCTAACAAAGGCAAGATAAATAAGTTGATGACACTGTCATGACATTAGAAAAAGGCATGAGTTGACATAAACCGACTAAGAGTGAACCTGAGTGAGAGAGGAAACACACTCTAATATAGGGTTATCACAAGAATAAATGTAACATATGGAAACTTGGAGTCAAGGTGAGTGTAACAAATGGCATTCATTGTTCTAGGATTTTTGTAGTCATTAAGGTTCCATACACTAGTCAAGGACATAACACGAATCCCATGTGACATATGATAATTTGGAGAGTGTGAGCATAATAGGCATCATAAACTAGTAATATAGAGTCATCAAAAGCACACAAAAAACACATGGTAGCCTAGATTTATCTCAAGAATGAGGTGGCATACATCAATGGGGTATTTTATTCAAGCGTAGGAGGCGTCATGCATCAACCTAAGTTCAATGCAAGTGTAGAGGTGAAAAATACCAATGGTACCAGTGGAGGAGAGAGGATCAAAGAAAGATATGTTGTCACCATTAGGAGGGGCTCCATAGTTGCAAGCTATGGAATGTGACCATTAAGGGGAACATCTTTGAAAACTGACCAAAGAAGTGATAGTTGATCCTAACTAGGTAGAGGTTATCTCAAGTAGGGTCTTTCTTGAGATAATGGCCTATAAGGGACCCATCGATATTATGACCAAATAAAAATGGAGAAAAAGGGGTGTAAGGAAGAAAATCTAAGGAGGAGAGGCAATACTTTCCCCAAGCATTTGAAGGAATAGGAAAAGAGGAAGAATATGTAGGAGAGCATGGAACAATAGGAGAGGAAGAATACAAGGGGAGAACTAGGTAATATTGGGTGCTACCAGGTAAGAAGTGGCTAGAGTTGATAATGGGAAGTCTAAGCTAGCCCAAAAGAACTCCCAATAGGAACAAGGCTACATTCAACTTGATAAAAGTGTGTTAAGACATGGGACCTTTTTAATGTTAGAAAATGTTGATTTTCAAAACTAATAGAAAGATAAGGAAAAGAGAAGGCATAGAAGAACAAGGGGTTGCCTCATTGTTGTAGCCTACTTTTAAAAACATGTCAAAAACCTTACCTTTTCATTTTCCTTTCGCCAGATCCATTAGCCCATAAAACTTGATAAGAGTTGTCCATGAGATGCATTTCTATCACCAAGACCTACATGAATCATAAAAGACAAATTTTTTATATGAGTAAATAATTAATAAGCAAATAAGCATGCATTTAGTTATGTAAAATACTCTAAAAAAAAATTAAGTTGTCGCATACCTTAATGAGCTTCTCTTTGTTTCAATAATAGGTTATTCTCTACTGAACAGGGCCAACCATGTGAAGGTGGAAGATCATATGGCCCCTCCCCCCCCTCACATCGCTCTCGATTCCCCATACCCAATAAATGATTTTCTTTATACAGAAAACATATAGACATTCATGCATAACTAGGATAGTCATCAAAACATATGAACATATAAACATCGATAAAGATCCAAATACAAGTCATGAATTTATACATCTAATTTTCTTTGATTTATGTTTTTTTACATTCATAAAACTGGCAATTGGGATATGATCATCATCATCCAAGGACATTGTATTTCATGTGCCTTGTCCTTCTATTGTTTGTGTGCACTCATGTACCATACTTTTGGTACGTCGTTGAGAAGGATTAGCTGACATCTGTTTAGGGTCATGAACTAGAACAATGAAAATGATCATATCGATATGTTGAAATATAATTGAAATAACTAATTCATTGTTTTGATTAACATTACATTATTTCTCTTTACCTGTCTCTATAGCTAGGACAATTGGTTCGTTAATTTCCTATCCACTTGGTTTCTCTTGCATTTCACCCTCCTGATCTACATGCCCTTCAATTTTGAATAGATAATACATAAGTATAAGTCGGGAAATAAATATCTACAATCACAATAAATATTTCTAATTCTGAAGCATACATACCTAAATGGGTACTCTGCTCTACACTATCACTAGACATGTGGACCCTTGTATGACACGGTGTTTTCGGAATATTGCTTGATTCACTACTGCGGTAGCACTATTTCTTGAAAACAAAGATAAATACTTAGTTAAGGGTGATATAATAAAATATGAATAGACTTTACAAGCATGCTACTGCGGTTTCCTTATTCATTTGATTTGCCTGTGTGGCTGGGGAGATAGGATTCTAGCCCAAGATTTTTCTATATTCAATCACACTTTTAAAACTATTCTTGTAACCAAGATTTAGGTCCTCCTTGGTGGCAACAGTGTCAAACATATTTAACTACAATGCATAACACCATTAAAAATACCGATAACAAAACATATATTTGTTCGCTACTATTAAATAAATATTAACCACAGTTAATCATATAAATATTACTATTCGGGATTTTAGTTTTTCGTAGCCACCCTGGCCTAGTTTATGCTAGCCATGTTTTTCCACTCAGGCCTTTGTTTCTTTGGAGGTGTCTGGTAGCCTACATATGGAATTTTTGAAAAAAATTAGATATTGGAATTGTTACTTAAAACAGGAAAAAAAAACATAAATGCTCATATTTCAATGATAATATGACATGTGTTGTACCTTACTTGACCAACTCGTGGTTGTCATCCTTGTTTTTTAAACAAGTTCTCCTTTGCATCCAATATTAGCGCCTTCCACTCTTTCCCAGGAACCATGGGAGGGTGCTCGTGCTTGAGGTCTATTTGCAATTTATCCCTATACTAGGCCCTGGTGTATTTTAAACTCTCGCTGACTAACTTTGTAACCACTTTCTTGTTGAAAGTGTTGTCGAACAAGTTTACCATGTAATCTATTAAATCATATCTCTTTTTTCTATCTTGGCCATTACACTGTGTGTGAATGGTGGGGCCAAACAACTCCAATGCCTTGTCATGTAAGTTTCTATAGAAAACATTGTTTCCTGCAAAAATGTGTTATCCATTAATTTATAATAATCTCAACAAATGTCCATTTCAATTTCATGAAAAAAATGAATCAATTAATGGGACAATTACCTGCAATCTTATGAATCTTGATCGAAACACATGCGTCATCCACCAGAAAGGTGACATCTAGTGATTCGGTGCTTTTAACTTATTATGCTCCATGCAAAATAGTATCTTGTCCATCTACACTATATTCCTCTCTGGAGTCATCATGTGGAGTCCCAGGCTGTGGCTCATCATGCTCCGACATGTCATGCCGATCAAAATCATTTCGCTCATCAATGGATTCGAGTGGAACCTCAGGAGGCTCAAAAAGCCTCACTTGCACTTTGCTATGTCAACATTTTTTTTGCATTGGACCATCACTTCTACCTATAGAAATTGCAGGATCGACAGGTTCCCCATGCACGGGGTTTATAAACTCCTACAAATGGAAAAATTTTCTTTATCAGATCATATACAAAATATAAAACTAAAAAGATGATATGAAATTGTCATAGCTAGTAAAAATATGTGAAGATTCCACTTACCCCAAAATTAGTTATTGTATTTTGTAGCTCTACAATTCTTGCCCTGTCCTCCTGTGTCAGGGGTCTTTTGCTAATCAAACCTAGATATTCTATGTTAGCCTTCCTCAAGGCCTTCATTACAGTTGTCATTGGGTTAGTCAAATAAAATATTTCTTCCTCATCAATATCCTCTATGGGAGCCTTCCCAAGTTGACCATGCCACAATACATTGATGAATAAAATTAATGAGATGAACATTAACAATTGAGAAATTTAGTTGTAGTAGTCATAAGTTGTTACTGTATTTAACATTTACCTGGTGAGGCACTACGGGTGCCTTTTCACAGTCACCCTAGACAGATGTAAAGGGTGATTTTTGAAAATGATCACCCTGGACAGATGTTGACACAATAAATAAATCAACAAAAGTTACGAAATTCACCTGTAACATTAAAAAAATAAAATATTGTCGTAATATCAAAAAAACAATAACAAAATTTCATAAATGTAGTTGTTGTAGTCACAATTTGTTACTGTATTTAACATTTACCTGGTGAGACACTGCGAGTGCCTTTCCACAGTCACCCTGGACAGATGTAGTGGGTGAAACTTGGACACGGTCACCCTGGACAGAATTTGACACAATAAATCAATCAACAAAAGTTATGAAATTCACCTGTAACATTTAAAAAATTAAATATTGGAGTAATATCAAATAAAAAATAATGAAATTTCATAAATTTAGTTGTTGTAGTCATAAGTTGTTACTGTATTTAACATTTACCTATTGAGGCACAATGGGTGCCTTTCCACGGTCACCCTGGAGAGATGTAGTGGGTGATTTTCTACCACAGTCACCTTGGATATATGTTGACACAATAAATCAATAAATAAAAGTTATGAAATTCACCTGTAACATTAAGAAAATGAAATATTGCAGTAATAACAGGAAAAAATAATGAAATTTATGAAATTTAGTTGTTGTAGTCATAAGTTATTATTGTATTTAACTGTACCTGCTAAGGCACAGTGGGTGCCTTTCCACGGTCACCCTGGAGAGATGTAGCGGGTGATTTTCTACCACGGTCACTCTGGACAGATGTTGACACAATAAATCATACAATAAAAGTTATGAAATTCACCTTCAACATTAAGAAAATGAAATGTTGCAGTAATAACAAAAAAAAAATAATGAAATTTCTGAAATTTAGTTGTTGTAGTCATAACTTTTTACTGTATTTAAAATTTACCTGCCGAGGCGAAGTGGGTGCCTTTCCACGGTCACCTTGGATATATGTTGAGACAATAAATTAATCAACAAGAGTTATGAAATTAATTGTAAAAAAACTATGCAGTAAAAATTTGAAATATTGCAGCGATAAATTGTAACAATGATTGATCAAAGGTTGAGTTGAATGGTATGTTAGATATTTACCCCCATAGTCGCACCCCCTCATCTATTTGATTTAAGTTGTAATCGATCAACAACTCTTCACCTGGAACTATTGTTTTTGTTGCACATATAAATATACGATTTCCTTCACATGCCTCAAATATTCAATTTGGTTTCTTAGTTGTTTCCATTGGTTGTGTACTATTTATAAAGCTCGCAATGTTTCCAGGAGATTTTGGCCTTCCATAAATATACATAGTTGCCCCTTTATTTTGATTGTTATCTAGTAGTTGTATATAATTTGTGGTAACTCTGTATCTCTGCATACTTTGCGTATATCATACCAACATCAACCAGTGATTGTATTTGTATAATGGTCCAACATACTCCATCAATTCAGTTACAGTGCCATAGATGACGTTTATGCCATCCATGGAAAATAACCCCAACCCATGTAAGGATGAAGGAGTAATGTGATACATCCATCGATGAAGAAATCTGTGTCCACTTCAGGTAGCTCCTTAGGTGCCCATCATTGCACTAGATGTTTATACCTCAAGGGAAACTCAATGTCACCTATTCTCTCAGCATCATGATTACACGACCCTCTGTTGGCAATAAAAAATTGCATGCAAGTACAAAATCTTTTCCTTACCTTTTCCAACCTAGTTGATCTAGAACCAGTAGATCTAGTAAAACACATCTCACTTTAAACCTCTCTTACTATATCGTGATCATCACTCGAGGAAGATAGACCCAACATATACCTATTTGGTGGTACCTACACTCATTAAAACAAGAAGATAAGTTATCGTGCCAATATATGTGTTTGGTACCAACACAGTTGCATATAGTTGCATTTAGATGCATAAAGTTGAGATTACATTTAGTTGCATATATTTGCATAAGTTGCATATAGGTTTATATCATCACCAAGGTAAGAAAATCAGGGCCCTTTTCCCTAAATGAAGATTTTTTATGCTTAATGGCCATGAAAAATGCCACTATTTGGGAATATGTGCACCATTAGTATGTTTTGAATAAAAAGAATGGGTTTCAAGACCTATACCATGGCCAAGGGAGGAAATGAAGGGCCTTAGGCCCTAAATAAATCTTCTTGATCTTAATGGCCATGAACAAGGCCTCAAACCACCATACATATCCTCTCTAAGGGATATATGGAATTTGGGTGGGATATGGTCACCATTCACAAGTTTTGGGCATAATGTATAACAAAGAACATAAGGTGCTTAGGCCCTATTTGAATCTTATCAGGGTTGATATTTGTGATGCAGTCCTTAAAAAACCACACAAGATCTATGTAGGGTATGTTTGGAACCATTGGTACGTTTTAATAATAAGAATAGGTCTCAAGGTGTGTACCATGGCTAGGAGAGGAAACAGGTACCTTAGGTCCAAAATGAAGCTTCTTCACTTCAAGGTCTATGAACTAACCATTGAATGATCATGTAGATAATGTTTAATGGATATTTGGCCTTGAGGTGGGATTTGGACACCATTAGTATTTTTCACATCAAATATGGGAGTTTAGGCTTGTACCATCATCAAGGGAAGGAGAAAAGGAAATTAGGATTTAAATGAACCTTATGTGCTTAATAACCAAGATCAAGGCCTCCAATTAGGAATATGGGAAACATTGGTATGATTTAAATAATAATAATGGCTATTGGGACCTCTACCATGGATAGGGGAGGGAAATAATGGCCTTAGACCCTAAAAAGTTCTTCTCGACCTTAATGGCCATGAACAAGGCCTCAAAATACCACACAGATCCTCTTTAAGTGATCTATGGACTTTAGGTAGGATACAATCACTATTCACAAGTTTTAGACATCACATATCACACTTTGGATATTACCCATGGTTAGGGAAAGAACATAAGATACTTAGGCCCAATTTCAATCTTCTCGTTGATATTTGTGATGTAGTGTTTATACAACCACACAAGACACTTGTAGGGGATATTTCACCTCCATGTGGGATATTTCATGCCAATAGTACATTTTTCATAATAAGAAAGTATCATGGGATTATGCCATGGCTAGGGGAGGAAAACAAGGAACTTTGGCATAAAATAAATAATATTGACATCAAAGTCAGTGAACTAGGCCTTGAACAACCACACAGTTCCTTTTTTAGGGATTCTTGGCCTCTTGGGGAGATATGGCCAGAGCCATTAGGAGGTTTTTTGCACCACAAATGAAGTCCAGGGTGCATACCATATTTGGGGGAGGAAAACAAAGGCCTTATGCTCTAAAAACATATTTCTCATGCCTAATGGAAAATACTAAGTCCTTGTATTGGGAATGTGTACACCATTAATATATTATGGAAAATAAGATTTCATATCAAGAGATATACCATGGATGAGGTAGGAAAACAAGTGACCTAGGCCCTATACAAATATTCTTGATCTCAATGGTTATGAAAAAATCCTTGAAGCACCACACAGACCATGTCTAAGGGATCTTTGGCCCGTGGGTGGGATATGGGCACCATTCACAGGTTTTATGCATCATAGTTAGCTCTCAAGGCCTCTAAGAAGGAATTTAGAGCCATGAGGAGTATATAGTTGCATTCATAAGTTGCATTAGGAGGATATAGGTTACACATTCATAGGTTGCATATAGTTGCATATAGTTTCATAAGTTGCATATAGTTGCATAGTTGCATAAGTTGCATAAGTTGCATTGTTGCATAAGGTTGCATGTTCCATAAAGTTGCATAAGTTACATTGTTTCATAAAGTTGCATGTTGCATAAAGTTGCGTAAAGTTGCATAAAGTTGCGTAAAGTTGCATAAAGTTGCATTATTGCATAAAGTTGCATAAAGTTGCATAAGTTGCATTATTGCATAAATTTGCATGTTGCATAAAGTTGCGTAAAGTTGCATAAGTTCCATAAAGCTGCTTAAGTTGCATAAGTTGCATGTTGCATAGTTGCATATAGTTGCATAGCTCCATATAGTTGCATAGTTGCATATAGTTTCATATTTGCATATAGTTGCATACGAAATTGTTGCAATATAGTTGCATATAGTTGCAATATAGTTGCATAAGTTGCATTGTTGCATAAAGTTGCATATAGTTGCATATTATTAGTTGCATAAAGTTGCATATATTTGCATATAAGTTGCATAAATTTTCATATAGTTGCATATCCCCCAACGCTCAGTGGAGAACTGGATTTGAGACCTATCAAAGAGTTCGAGTGGGGATCGATAGTATGGAAATCCATGATCCTGGATTTCACATATTTGGAAAGCGCCTTTAGTGGCGAATTTCACATATTTGGAAAGTGTCTTCTATGGAAGAGCACGGTTAAGAACATGTGTTTCTTCCTAAGAGGTCACAAATTCAAATCCAAAGGGGAGTAGGGTATGTATACCTCTGTACACTTTAGTGGTGAAATTTGAACAATCAATGAGGAACAATAATTGGGTTGTAGGTCTAAAGAATTGTCTCAACTATTGTGGAAATTCTAAGCATGGTTTCTCTCCAACCATCCTACATGGGAAAGACAATGCAAAAATATTTCTTGAATGAGACTCCTCTCTCTTCCTCAGGATATGACACATATGAGACTTTTACTTAGACCAACCCAAAAGTCAAATATTCACGGGAACGTTGTAAGGATACATAGGCAAGAAAAGATAATACCCCGAGGACAATGTTAAGGATAAATCAACCAAAAATCCCCTTTCCTCTTCCCCTATTGTGGTATCATAGTCCCCTTGTTTCTCCCTCAAGAAATAATTAGGGTGGATTTATATTATTGTGCGATTCCCTTTTTACAAAACCATGAACTTATTATAAGAAATATACACACGACATTGTATAGTCATGACCTTATGAGAACCTTTTGATAGGGCAAGGAAATTTTTCCTTGAGTCTCTATTTCGTTGAAGCCATCATCCTAAGATGTCATTAGCTACAACTCTGCCCATAGGCATGTGCACAAAGTTTCCATGTAGAAAATTTCCCCAAAAGGCCTATGAAAAGAGTTGTATATGCTACAACTCTTCCCACATGCCTGTGGGTAGAGTTTCCATGTGGAAACTACATGGAAAATATGCTCACATGCTTCAAGGGGTAATTTAAACTATTGATAGCATGAACAATGGCACTTGCAGGTGTGCAACCCTTAAACTTGTGAAGTAGATTGTTATAATGTTTCACTCCCAAAAATTGTTTTCTCTCAACCCTATATAGTGTTGAATTGGAAAAAGGCATACCAACAATAAGAGGAGGATGAATTAGAAGAATTAAGAATCCCAAAGAAAACTAGGAGGAAAGAAAACAAGGCCCTTTAATTCCCTAATTAGGCTCTATATATACCTAATCATGTGTTATAGATCCATAATTAGGCCACAAATTTCCTTAATTGGGGAAAGGAGGACCATGGAGTAGACAACATGTCCAACAAAGGCACTCATTTTTTCATCTGTTGAAGGTCACTTATAGGGGCTTTATAGGGATAGAATCGTGAATCTCTTGAGGGCCTACCAATAAAATGGTATGTTAAAAATAGGATCCATAAGTAGTTGCATGTGTAGCTCACAACAATAAATGGCCTCCACTTAGAACCATGTATTTGAGCATAGCATGCAAAAAATGACCTAGTAATTAGAGCCTTTGTCATGACAAGTCAACGTTTCACCAAGTAATTTTCCTCTTCCAAGACAAACAACTACCATGCATGGCATGATAATTTTGTTTTTAGTGTTGCTCCATGGACAAAAATAAATGAAGCAAGCACTACATCAAATGAAGATATGTTTTTTCCCTTTTGAAGTTCAATTTTAGGATCCTTTCAGGGACAAAGTCCTTGAAAACTACGAAGGACATATTGATCAAACACTATGGCACAATTGAGATCCATAAGTTTTAATGTGTGTATATCATGTAGTGATTATGTGGTCTTTGCAAGGAACCACATGTTTCGGGTGAGCACGGTGAAAATCACCTGCTAGCTAAAGTTGGTCAAAGGCATGGTGGGTTAGTTTTTTTCGATGGAAATGGGAACTTGTAAAATGGGTTTTTGGAGTAATTATGGAAATAAGATATGTGAGAAAGGTTGTGATCCTTTTTAGGCCCTAAAGATACAATCAATCCTTTTAACTCCAAAAATAGGTCATGTATATCCACAATTAGGGCCCATGAATCATGTATTAGGGACTAAATCCTTAGTTCTTCATCATCAATTCATGGCTTAGGCCCCAAGGATCATTCTTGTTGTGCTCAATATTTGAAGTAAGGCCTATAATCATCCTTGAAATTGAAATTAATGTGTCTCATCGTGACCAAATATCCTTAACAATGTTACATGTACCCAGGGAAAGCATGACAAAAATGAGCTATTGATCGGAGCCTTTGGCATGACTGGCCAATGTTCTATGATGTAAGTGGCCTATTTCAAAATGGGAATTTAAATCATATATATGGCCATAAGATTCATGGGAAAGTTATTCATTAGAATTGTTTTGGGGGAAAGGAAGACAATGGAGTAGTCAACATGTCAAACATAACTCCTCATCGTTTGATAGTTATGGTCTTACAAAGTTGGAGGACCCTCATATGTAGGCTTGAAGCTCCAAAAGGTCAAAGAAGTCAAAGAATCTTGAAAAGAATAAATTATTATTTAAATGGTAAAGAAAAGTGACAAAGTCAAGGAAGAATATTTAAATGATAAATTAATGGAGAAATTTATAATTATGGAAAGTGGTTAACCCTAAAAATGAGGAAAATAGGTTAAGTGACCTAAAAATGGGTCAAGTGACCTAGAAATAGGTTAAGTGGCCTAGAAATGGGTTAAGTGACCTAGAAGTGGGTTAAGTGACCTAGAAGATTCTTCTAAGGAAGATACTTGGATATGATTAATGACCTTGTGATCTAATGATCGTTAGGTTACAACTGTCATGAAGGGTGATGACTAATGCTAGGGGAAACTTTCAATTCAAGGTTGGGAATGACTAGGCCCACATCAAGTGAAGGAATAAAATTAACAAGGTACATGTGTTGTCCCATTCCATGTCAAAAACAACACATCCATTCACTGGGAACACTAAAACCCGACAAATCGATGACTCCACTAAATTAGGGTTTATGGTTTACATGATGAATTGATGATGGAAGAAAGTGGGCGTGTCAGTCAAATTTGAGTCCATAAACCCTCTCATATTGTCAATTCATGCGAATAGTCTATCCATGTCAAATTTCAATGCATTTAGAAAAGTTTGAAAACAATTCAACGTTGGCCCCATTCACATGTCATTTTTGCCCGTGTCTAGTCCTAGTACATAGGAATTACTAAACTTTGTATAAGATATTTGGAGAATGATAATTTTGAAGGTGTTGGGCCTATTCCTACACACCACGTATATATCACCTCTCATTGACAGTCTTTGTATTGATCCCTTTTAGTTTTGGGTTGTTAGTATTTTCAATTGCACAGACCTTTCAATCTAGTCAAAGTTCAATTAATGTCTCTTGTTACTGTAGGGTTATAAAGTGATCTAAAAATGAAGAAGACTTGTATTCTTGAAAATATTTGCAAGTTAAATTTATGTGTTAAAATGCAAATGGATCAACTTTGCAACACAACTTTAATAGGATTTACTCATTCAAGATGCATATAAGCAGTAGCAAAATCAATGAACAGAAAACACATAACACAACAAATGATAAAGGAGTTCACCCCTCTCTTGGGATACATCTCCTGGTCTAGCTTCCAATGGATCATTTGTATTATTTACTCAAAGTGCTCAAAAATGTGCTTTACAATGCTCAAAATGCCAAATAGACTGCTCCAATGGCTTCAGAACGTCCAAAAACCCCTAGCTAGGCTTTTTTGGCACCTCGTTTGGCCAAAAATTGAAGAAGATAGGCTTCCTGGAAGTCCCCCCCTTCAAGCTTGTTGTCTTTGCATCTACAAAATGCACCCCTTATTGGCTCAACCTAGCCCACATGCATTTTAAAGCGTAAAAACTTGGCACCGGGCGCAACCACACGAACCGTGCAAACTATAGGACGGTTATGGGTGCACCTAGCCCCTAACAACCAAGGGAAAGGTCATATGATCCATGTGACTGCGCATTTAAAAGTAAAGGCCATAACCGTTGAACCGTATTCAAACCAACGCATACCTGCGTGCGTGTTCAATGGTCATATGGAAAAAAACATGTGACCGCGGCCATAGCAAAAGGGCTATGTTAAAACATATGCCTGCGTCTGTGGTCATATTACAACACAACGTGTGACCGGGGTATAGTTTTAAATGTGCATGCAAAGGGTTTAAACTATGGCCATATTACAATACACATAACCACGGGCTGGGGCTAGGCCCCAACCCGACCCCTCGCCCATACATACAATATTTCAATTCAAATGTAATGCGCACCATATAGTGTTAAGAAACACTATGGTAGCACGTTGGATGGTGGTCTTTGCCAAGGCTTTTCATGTAGGTGGAGGTCACAGGTTCAATTTCGGTGGACTCCAAATAAATTATAAACCAATAAATAGAGGACACGTGGCATCCTTTGATTGGGCCACGTGTCACCATTCCATTCGGTGCAAATAAGCCATGTCACCTGCCAACTGTGCAAATAGTTTCCTGCCACATGTCGTATGACCTACCACGTCAGCGTCCGTACGGAATGTACGGACTGTACAGTTAGCACCCCTCTTTTTTTGCTTTTTTTCCATTTTGAACAGAACGCGATATCTGTCACTCCTGACGTCTGTTTGAACCCAAACAAGTTGTGCTGGGTTTTTAACGACGAGGCCTACACTCTCGTTTGATTTGAAGCAATTCTTAGCACTTTGAATTTTTGAGCAAAATTTGATCCCCTGATCACACCTCCCCATTGGAAAGCTTTTGGACCTCCAAAAGACTTGTTTTAGTCTATCTTAAGATGATGGTATAGTTTCCTCACTCTTCCAACCTCAATCCACTTAGCTTTGCTTGGATTTGTACCTTTAAGACCAACTTCAAGATACTCCACATTTCCTCGTTTTGAAGTTCGCATTCTCCTGTCAAGGATGGTGTCTTCATGCCGTTCTATAAGATATTTTGGGGAAAAATCATCTATAGAAGGAATTTGAACATGCTCTCCTTGATCATCAATTAAAGGAGGCTCATACAATTTCAAATTCTCAACATTAACAAATGCATACATTTGCATATAAGGAGGCAAATCTAAATGGAAGGAATTGTTACCAATCTTGTCGATAATCTTGAAAGGACCATATCGAATTGGTTTGAGTTTTTTACCTTCTCCTTTAAGCCTCTCCTTACTAATGTAAAGCCAAAATTAATCTCCAACTTGGAAACTGTGATCAACATGATGCTTGTCATGTCTCATCTTGTACTTGGCTTGATTGTCATTGATGTAAACCCTTGAAGAAAGACCCGTAGCACAAAGGTTTGGGTAATCGACCCAATAGTGTTTGATGTAAATATGACTCATTATTGTTTTGTCATGGTTGATAAGAAGTAAATATGGAT
>ML783191.1:1019483-1044844 GCA_009831015.1 Picea engelmannii | reverse complement strand
AGCAATCGATTGCAAGTCAAAATCATTTTGACTTTTGTAAATTTACAAAAATTTTAACAATGTTTTATAATGTTTTGTTTTGCATGCTTAAATAATGGAAATTCTCGTACTTTGTTTTGCAAAATGTACAGACCCGATCACGTGAACCACAATATTTAGTCTTGGGTTTTGTTTTTCATGCTTAAATAATGGATTATCTCTCGTACATTAATAATTATATGTAATATCAACAGGTTATCTTGTCACTAATGCCAACCTACCCATTATTTATTACAATATGTTTAGGATAGAAAAGAATCTATGCAGAAGAGGGAAATGTTATTAATATTTCTCTAGTTAAGGTGAAGCTTTCAGAATTGTCTCTTCTTGAATATTTGGTAATCTTATGCCTTTTTCATTGAAATTATAGACTTCCTCGAATTTTTCTTTTTACAAGTTGAAATTCCAGTTTTCTTCTTTGTTTTACTGTTTTATCTTCCACACTCGTGCATTATATCTCTTTTTCTGTGGAAAATAATGCGAGTTCTATTTGAAATTTACGAATATTATGGGAATATCTCATAAATCTTATGGAATCCACATACCCTTCTCCATAGAATATACTAACTAGATCCAAAAACAAAAGACATGAAATATGGTACTACACATATTATAATATATTATCAAGGAAAAAACAAGCTACATGAAATTTGGACATTTGAACAAAAATTTACAAGTTAAATGAGTACATCAATAAAAAATAACATACTAACCTTGCAAGTTCAAAATCCGAGCAAAATTTACAAGTTAAATGAGTACATCAATAAAAAATAACATACTAACCTTGCTAGTTCAAATTCCGAGCTATGTAAATCGAGAATTGGATTTGTTCAACCGGTGGGTGACGGAAAAAATAAACAGCTCAAACAAAAGCCAAGAATAGTGTCGCAACTATAGAAATTGTGTCGCAAAGTCTCTTAAAGTCATGTATATATAGATCAAATAGTCAACTAGCCTCTAACACCGACCAATGAGATAGGAAAAATTTTCGTCGCTATTGCAACGAAAGTTTGTCGCTATTGCGACGAAAATACCGACTAGATTAAAATAAGATTTTTGTGGATATTGTGATGAACTTTCGTGGCAATAACGACGAAAATCCCACCCTGTTTAAAAAAAAATGAAAATAGTGGATGTGTGGAAAAATTACATGGAATAATCCACCCATATGTAGTAGTGGTAGAAATTATGTTGTACAATATGAGGAACATCATGACCGAGCAAATGAGGATCTCATAGAATAAGATGATGGGACAAATCAAGTTAATGATCCCATGTAAGATGATGATGGGAAAAATCAAATGATCCAAGATTTGTTTTCGCAGTCGGATGAGGATGGGGACAGTGTTGGTATTTATGATGAACCTATATTAGAAAAGGCAGATAAACAACTTTATGAAGGATCAAGAGCAAATCTTCTCTCCGCTACATTGCTGCTAGTGAAATTAAAGGTTATGAATAATTTGTCGAACACTTGTATGACATAGTTCCTAAGGTATGTAATATGTTTCATCTCATATTATACATAAATGTTGATTTTTTTCTATTTGTTTTTTGTTAATTAATGTGTAAAATAAGAATGCAATTTTTACAATTAATATTCTTTACATTAACTACTTATTTGTTATGTTGTAGATTGTTAGGTGAATTTGTGTTACCATCGTCAAATATTTTACCTTGCACATATCAAGGTTTGCATGCCATTATGAAAGACATTGGAATGGATTATCAAACTATAGATGCATGTCCTAATGATCATACTATATATTATGAACAACATTCTTCGAAAACAAAATGTCCACAATGTCTTATCAGTAGATATCGAACCGATCAAGTAACAAAAAGGGTTCCTCGAAAGGTTCTTCATCATATTCCCATAATTCCACATTTGCAATGATTTTTCAGGTGTGAAAGCATAACACAATTTATGGATTACCATGCATGTAACCGAAGTGGAGATGGTTTTCTTTGAATTCCTGCCGATGGTTCCGCATTTAGGGAAATTGAGGAAAAATGGGAAGATTTCAAAGATGAACCTTGTAATGTTAGGATTTCATTGGCAGCTGACGATGTTAATCCATTCGGAGAGCTTAGGTCTATTTATTTAGTGTGGACTATTTTTTTTATCAACAATAACATTCCTCCTTGGATTTCAATAAAGAGGGAGCACATAATGTTGACAATGATTGGTCCAGGTATTTGGTTACATTAATTTTTTGAATGTAACATTTTCATTTGTTTCAGTTTTTGCATAATATATTTTTCTTATTTATTTACTTATATATATTACATGATATCATTCCTATAGTAATTATGTGTAATTTCAAACAATTAGGTAAGTAGAAGGTTAAAGATATGAATGTATATATTGATCCTCTTATCGACTAGCTACTAAATTTATGGGTTGGCATCACAATGTATGATATATGTAAACCAATCGAGGAGAAGAAATTTAAATTCCATGGAATACTTTTATGGAAAATTCATGATGCCCCTGGACTAACGCATTTTTTTGGTATGTAGAATTCTAATATTTCTCTTTAATACTATATAATTTTTTAATGTTATCATGGTGCATGTTTAATTTTTAAATAATCTCATCGTATAATTGACATTAATCCATTTGTTGTAGGTCTTCAAACAAAGGATAAATTTTCATGTCCAGTTTGTGGACCTAAGATGAAGTATCGTTATTCAAAATTTTTAGGAAGGTGGTGTTTGATGAGTATAAGCACCTCCTCCCTAAGAACCATAGGTATCATACTACTGAAAAACATATTTTCAATGGGAAAGAAGAGATTGGTTTCAAAGCATGAAGAATGACACCTCACCTATGGAGGTTGGAATATAATAGAAATCGTCAAGGTAATCAATTTCTTTAGGGTATATTGTAGTTCAATATTGTACTTTTGTTTTATTCCTAAATTTTTATTAATGAATGTTATAGATGTTTGGGAATTTGTTTTTCTCAAAAATCCTTTTATAATTGGCTCAAAAATCAAATTTTATTTTTTTTGCTCAAAAATCAAATTTTATTTTTTTTGCTCAAAAATCAATTTTATTTTTTTTTGCTCAAAAATCATTTTGTTTTAAATAAATATATGTCCTTGCAAAAGGGACGAACTTAAGAAATATTTCAATGAAACTGATATACAACTTATGAAAAATTGTATATAAATTTTGTCGCAAGATACCATGTTCTCGTAGCTCTTGCGATGATCCCTTCAATAGATCATTCGTCACAAAATTTCATCTTGTCGATCTTGTGACAATATGCCTATATTGTTGGGTGTGTGAAGACCTCCCTTTATTGTCACTCTTGTGACGATATCTCTAACCTGTTGCTCGTGCAACGATATCCCTACATTGTCTCATTTGCGACGATTTTCTTCGCTAGTCGCACTATGTAGGAATATAGTTATTTTTTCTTCTATTAAAAACTAGTTTTAGAAACAAATGTTAACTATGAGAAAATACTGTAATTAGAAAATCTAAAAAATCATAGTAATTAAAAATATTTACATAGATTTAGTTTCGAACATGTAATAATCCATCTGATTAAAAATGAATGAATAACAAAGGAATTTCCTATTTCAGTCTTTAACTGATGAAGCTTGCAATTTGAAACATGTAATTTATCATTCAAATAATTTATATGAACAACCAATATTTGTGTCTTCACACCAAAATGAAAAATTTTGAAGTATAAAATCAAATCTAAATTATTGCAAAAAATAAATGAAGCAATGTAGCCTCACATAGGGGGCCCTCCTAGTTTGGTTCCATGCTAATAGACTAATTTTATATGATAAAACTATCAAATTTTAAATAAAAACTATGAATTCATTCGAAAAATATACACATAGAAAATATTGGAATCAACAATAAGAATTATATTAAGTCTTAGAATGTTTCAATTCCATAATATCTAGTGTAGTTTCAATGTTAAAAGCCCCGAGTATTTATACAAAAAAGGAATCATTGAACCCTTGATATGAATCCAAAACATAATGATTACATTCATATTTTTAGAAATGGAAAAGAAGATGTTGCATACACGTTTGAGAAATTCATGGTTTCATGCACGAATTTCTCAATGTCATATCGATATCATATTTGATTGATCTCATTAAACTAAATTCACTACTAAACCCATTCCCTGTTAAACTTTGTCTCCTGCATTGGCCATGATCTTTGACTTCACTCCATTGCTGACCTGGAATTCATTGGATTAGCTTTGACAGGTGGAAAAGTTGTCAGATGCAATTTGTCACCTAATCCCTCTTGTATTTTTGCTCCTTTGTTCCTGCAATAGTATGAACCTACAAATTGACCACACTATTAGAAATTGGCTGCAGAATAGTATTATTTCTATAGCTTATCATTTTTTAGACTATCTTTACAAAAAGAATAAATGAAAATATAGAAAGAAATGGACTTTTACCTGATTAAATCATTTATAACCTCAAATCATGATTGTATGAAAAGAAATGGTAGAAATGGTATAATGGAGTGTGGAAATGCCAGGTAATTAGGTCTGTGGTAGATAGGATAATAGAAAAAAGTAATGAAAAAATGAGTTATTTCTTGGGTTCAACAGGGAATACCACATGTGCACCAATATATCTCCTCTATCCCTACAAGGTTATGAGACATAAAAAAAAAAAATTATAAAAAAAGTGCCAAGATGACCTCTTTGAAACTAATTTCAGGAGCGTTTAGGAACCCTACATTTTACAAGGAATATCTCTGAAATTATAGTGAACCAGAATATGGAAGTTTTACTATATATACACCAATATCTCTCCTCCTTCTCTGAAAAAATTTAGGGTCTGAAACATCATAGAAAATAATTTATAGTGAAAGTTCCAAGATGGCTTGTTTGAAATTGATTTTAGGAGCATTCAAGAACCCTAACTTCCATAGGGCATATATCTGAATGTATAGAGAACCCTCATTTGAAATTTTTACCACATGTACACCAAGATATTTCCTCTATCTCTAAAAAATATTAGGGTCTGAAACATCCTAGAAAAAATGTTATCGTGAAAATGCTAAGATGACCTGAAGCCGATTTCACAATTGAATCTTTGCTAATCCATTTTTCACACTCACTTTCTATCAAGGCTTTCTATTTTATACTTTTTCATAACCCTTCATGAAGGGACATGTCCATTTATTAAATAATTAATTCCAGATACCATGGGAAATATCCCAAATAGCATGGGAAAATACCCCAAACCATGGGAAAATACCACAAACCCATGGGTTTGAAACCACCATTTCAATTTTTAATTTTTCACATGCACCCCTTTTTTAAGATACTTGTATATCGATATATAAATCAATATTGGAAATGTTGTGTGTATTGTAATGCTATAATATGAAATTAATGACATCATTAATACTTTGACATCAATGACAATAATTGTAACTCTTATGACATTGATTCTGCTTCTTTATATAATTTTATCTAACCTCCGAGGAACCTTATAGTGGGTGGAACCTTCTAGAAATCATTTTTAAAATTATTTCTTTCACACTATGTGCCCACCTATATATTATTATTCCCCTTATCTACCTCCTTAGGTACACTTCATTCCATCCACCTTTGCATGTTTCATTCTCGAAACATGGGAGAAATCCATACAATATGATATGCTAGGAAATGTAGTCAACTAGTACGAAGTATGAGCATCCATCCATCCTAGGGAAATGTGAACATGGGGTCTAAATACTTCCTCTCCACCTTTCTTTAGATTCTAGATGCTCTTTTCTATGTTACTTTGATATCTCAATGCATTTGTGTTAGTCCTACATGTATCTCCCATATTGTTTCCTTTTTGGTTCCATGGTGGTCCATGTAATAAGTTTTTTTATCCTCACACCCTTCCTTAACTCTCATTTCTTATTGCCTGGACTCTTCAACATGGAGTTACTTTGAGTCATTTAGCTCCTTGAAATTTTCTTCCTTTTTATTTGCTTCCCATATCTTTTCTTCATGTTCTTATGTAGATTATTCTTCTAATTCAACCTCATTATTTTCATTTGATGTATTAGTAGGTACTACAATTATTTTCCCTATAAATACTTCTTCACATGTCCCCTTGTTCCCTTCTTGTTTACTAATAGACATATCCTCCAGTGTGATTTTATTTTTCTTGTACCAAATCTTCATAAATGTATTTTTCACATTAATATTAACTATACCAATTGATTCTATCTAATGATATACAAGAATAATATCCATATCATTCATATCTATAGCATGAAAGTTAGAATGCATCCATCCATCCTAATACTCTTCAAATATTTAAAATTTTGAATATTATCTCCCTCAACTTGTGTGCTTTGAATATGATTTATAGAAACTTGCAATATTTATCCAAGTGAACATTTATGAAATTATGATTGCAACTAAGTTTAATATAAATAAAGACCTTCTATTGTTGAATACATCCATGAACCTGTAATAGGAATTTTATGGATGAAAACAAACCATTGGTGCCTCCTTTATCATTTGTATTGGCATGAAACCATCTATCTAAGTATATTTTATCATAGGATTCATCTGAAAATTAATTTATCTCTTCATATTTAATTCCATACCATATTAAATCATCATGACTTAAATTAATGGATAGAGATTGTCTCCAAAATAACGGATATTTATATTTTATCCATTTTATGTATTCTTCAATACTAGGGACATAATATTTTCCTGGAAAAAACATCTTTCTTTGAATAAAACCTTCAAAAAAATATAGGGTTTATAAAAATAACTTGATTTTTAATGAAACTAATGTAAAATGATCATTGCCCCCAGGGTGTAGAAAATTCGGTGATGGAGTGTACTATTAAGGAACTGTGTTATGTGATGTCATTGGTTTGAAACCCTTGAATAGACTTGTGTGCCACATGAGGGGCCACATTGGCATGCATGGGGTTATAGTGGTAGTATTTAGATAACATAACCATGTGTCATGTGAGTACGTGCGTGACTATTTGTTGATTTCCCCAGTGAACAAAAAAAATGTAAAATGATCATTACTTTGGTGATACTTTTGTGATTGGCTATTATGACCACAATTATGAAATTATATGGCCACTCTGCAACTATTGGAACTAGTTTGATTGAAATATAGTCACCTTATCAAAAATATATGTGATATGCAATTCATGCAGCTGTTACCAAAAATACCCTAAAACAATTTATTTTAAATCAACAATCACTTTGCTTCCCATAATTTGATTTGGAATTTTTTTTTAAATCTAATGTTTTTTTAGAGGAGATAAGATATACAATTGGATTCTTTAAATTCTACATACAATGTTTTAAAAATCAATCTAAATTCTTCTACTCTCTTTTTCCCTTGAAAAATTTGCAAAAAAGAAAAAAAATCTTCCCTTTTTTGGCCTAGGAAAGAGCTTCGATACCAATTCTTGTGTAAATCAATAGATTTGAAAACAGAATATTGAAATTAACTTGAACATAATAGATCACCATAATATATAATGAAATAATGAACACAATAATTGTAGATAAGACCATTGAGGTAGGGAAACACCATTAACTATTCCTTGTGGAAGGAATCACTCCACAAGTAATGCTCGCTACAATTAAAATATACTTGAAAATACATCTCATTATATTTCTTCTACTTCTTTATATAATTATATATAACCTCCTAGGAACTTTCTAGTGAAAGAGCCTTCTAGTAAGCCTTCTTATAGTTATCGATTTTACACTATGTGGCCACCTATATAGTATTATCCCCCTTGAGTACCTCCCTAGGTACTCCACATTATCCTCCCTAGGTACACTACACTCAATGAACATATTCAACACATGTGAGACACCTCAAGGACAAGCACTGGGATTTTTTCATCTTTGTAAGGGGGTGTGGAATGGAAAGTACTTATATGATTCAAAATCTATATAGTGATATCCCACAAGATATGTATATGGATAGTATGAGTATAATCCACACTACATATTTTTGCATGGCATGATGTGCAGTATGACAAATTGAAAGAGCAATGAGATGTCATGACATAAATCAAAAGGCACAAAATAATACAAGGAAAAGAAAAATAAAGTTAACACATGGATATAAAGTTGCAAATAAAAAAAAAGGGTGGGTCCTTGAAATGACAATAAAGAATAAACAAATGTCTTGGAATAAGGGATAATCATTGTGTAATAAATTCAATTTTGTATTCAACATGAACAATCCAATTCACCCCTACAGTGATGTAGTGATACAAATTCATATGTAAAATGTAGTGATACAAATTCATATGTAAAATTTGAAAGTGTATGTTATGAAGCACTTAAACAAGAGGAAAAATAAGGAAATATGTAACAATTCATAATCAAATGATGTTGGTTGGGGAGGAGGTATAAATCAAATTTAATTTTTGCACACTCATGTGGTTAGAAGCTAGTCTATAAAAGTGAAATGCAAAATTCAAGTTTAAGAGAGATGATACGTGCATTTATTTGTATGTTGATGACTCCAAATGGATGCCTAAGATAGTTTGATAAAAATGACTCCTACTATGGCTAATCCATAAGAATTCATACACCAAATTTCACACCATAGGAATATCAAAACACTTAAATACCATTTGATTAATACAGTTTTTTCGATGACATAGTAACACGGATATTTCTTATACATGTATCAAAGTCAAACCTAGAAACATGATATTATTGATTTGAACCTTCACAAACACCACTAGATCTATCTCATTTAACCAAATTTTCCTCTCATAGCTAACAAAATCTTACATATATTGTAGGCTCCCAGTCAACAAAACAATAAATTACATTGCATACTTATGAGATAAATAATATCTCAAACAAAAAATTTGGATGTTACTCTAAAGGGTCTAAGAAAAACATGAGACTTTACTTTGGTGAAGGGAAGGGAAATAACTGAAAGAGAAACTTACCCTATGGGGAGTGGTCATTACACCAACATTAAATTTTCAAGACATTTTATCTAATTTCCATTTTATGAGATTTCATCATATGGAATTGGTTTGAAAGAAATATCATATAATCATTATTTCCCAATTCCATTCCATCTAGGGAAAATGTTAGGAGTTAAATTTCATTTATTGGATAATTTTCCATGTTTCCAAAAAGGATTTGTCATTTCTATTTTTTTATAAAATTATTTACCTAAATTCTATAAGATAAAAGAATTTTATTCTAAAAATCGCCAATTTTTTTTTGAAATTATACCAAGGCCTTAAAAAATTGAATATTTTTATAAAGATATTGAAAAACATTTTATGGTTGGAATTTTAATAATTAGTAATATTTTCCAAAGTTTTTACTCTTTAAAAAATGTATGGATACTTAAAAAATTTCCCCGATGAATCCACGCTATGGATAACTCCCCATGGGAAAATAAACTTGATTTGCATTTGGTTTTGAATAAATGCTATCTGGTATTTGAAACGACCCATGGTTTACCACTTTTGGGTGGTGAGCATGATCATGGTATACCACTGATTCCAACTAGTAAACCATCTAATGTGTGTCCTTATTGGAATCCCTTTGCACAAAAAAGGAAATTAAAAGTATCAGCCAAGAATTTTTATAGGTGGAGGTGATGTATTTTTGTACTAGCCCCTACTCTTCCTAGGTTGTCTTGGTATTTAAGAAATAAGGAAATCAACACATGTGTTATTTATAAGTTGATGGTTAAAGAAAAGTTTCCTATCATAGTCGTTGATGGCCTCTTAGATAAGGTTCATGTTTCCTAATTATTCACAAAAATGGGCATTCGCTCTGGGTATCACCAAATGAAAATAAAGGAGGTTCACACACGTGAAGGACACTATTAGTTTTTTTGTGATTAATTTTAGTCATTGCAATGCCCCATCCACTTTTCAGATCCTCATGAACAAGAATTTTCATTTTTTTTGTGCAACTTTTTTCTTGTCTTCTTTGATGATATTTTTATTTATATCAAAGACATGGGAGGCACATGTTGAGAATGTTGATAAATCCCTACCACTGCTTTAGGATAACAAATTTATGTTAGAACATTCCAAAAGCACTTTGGGGCTTCTGAAGTCGAATACTTGGTTCACATAGTCAGTAGGACAAGCACACAAGTGTATCCAAAGAAAATCAAGGCAACAAAATATTGTCCATGACCTAAGACTCTCAAAATATTACGTGCTTTCCTAGGAATTACTATCTACTACATGAAGTATGTGTGGAATTATGGGTGAATTGCAGCCTCGTTAACCTCCTTATTGAAGAAAAATTCTTTTCTGTAGAATGATGTAATAGAACAAGGATTTCGTGCCTTGAATGATACCACATGTAATACTCTATTCTTAGTAGTGTTTGATTTCATCAAGACATTTCATTAATACTTTTTTCCTAGAATGTGATTCCTCCAAAATTGTTTGGTAGTTTTAATGCAATAGGGGCACCTATTGACTTCATTGATAAAAAATTACGTGATTGAAAATTATAAAAATGCACCTCTAAAATAGAAATGATGACCATCCTTTATGCCATCAACACATGGTGCACATGATTATTGTGTTGAAAGGTTCTTTCTACAATCTACTATGAGGAAGATGCATAATATCCTCCCTCTCTACACACACACACACACACACAAAATATTTGAACGTAAAAAAAAATCTTATTTCACACATAGGTTCTTTCTACATACCAGTATGAGGGATATTTGTAATTCCTTTAGTTATTAACATGGAGTTGACATGTTGTATTTAAAAAAATATTAATAACAAAAAAAATATTTCAATGTCAACAATAAATAGAATATGTCAATGTCCACCTGAAGTCTTATTGCATTGAGAGGAACGTTTTGCGCGTAATGTATTTAGTACCCTGTATCACCTATTGAGGATATGAGGTACCTATTGAGAACATGATTTTTCCACTTCTCTTGTTGCTTTGATACCATAATCTATTCTTCCCTGTTATTAATGTATAATTTCATGCAACATGAAAATCAAGCTTATGCAACTATAACTATTCATTCAAGGTTACAAATGTATATGATATTCATGTAAGGATAACAATAATCAAAGCATAACATGCAGATAATTAAATTCAACATAAAAAGAAATAATCCATAACACTTTTCTTATGGAATTAAGACAAACTATATATGGATTAGGAACATTCCACCCAACTATAGGATCTTTGTTACCCATAATATTTCTACAATAGGTCCACCCTCGAGTTGAGGATATGGTTCCACAAGGAAACAATGTCTTACAATTGTCTCTAATCCTCTCGCATAGCTCAATTGTCCTAGAATTTAGAAAATGTAAACTCTCACAACAATTCCAATCCACTATCTCTCTTTCCCCTTCAAATTGCACAACCCAAGTAATATGATCCCCTTCTCTTCGAACCAATCCCTCAATCCATACCACTTCCCTTCATGGATATAGCATAGGTTGGATAGGAAACCTATCTACTAGGGAGTCTATGAATTCTCAACTATAATGGGGGTTCCTTAGTGGAAATAATCTCTCATTTTCATGAGCACAATTTCCACATAATCATCCTAATGACCATTTCTCATTCTATTATAGTTATGAAAAAAAAGGCTCTCCCCACAACCCCAAGGAAAAATGAATGGAAAAAATCTCGCACAATAATCAAAACACAAATATTATATCTTCATGTTCCCAATTCACCACTTGAAAATTCACTCCAAGTTAATATAGGATAATATATGAGATAAAGGACTTAGAATAAAATGAAATAAAGGATTTCATCCTAGAAATAAAATATTATTATTTACATTGTCTCCCCTTGAACCCCTAAGACCCTTTTCATTCCTCTCTCTTGGAATCAAATCCCCTCATATATTTCATCCTTCTCCATGTGTAGCTAGATGCATTTTTTATTAATAACCTTCAATGTACGATGTTTACTTATTATTTTTCTTGGCTATTGAACATTCATGTTATAAACAAATATACGTTTCTAATCCAGGCAGAAAAACTGGGGTGTTACATTCCCCTCCCCCTAAAATTTTGCATCATCCTTGGTGGACATCACCATGCATATATGCATTCATTTTTACATCAAAATTTCAAAACACATGTGGGTATTCCTCCTACATTGCATCTTCCAGATCCCTATGGCTTTGATATGGAGAATCATTACCTTCCTATCTAGTATTTGCACTGGATACACCGGGAAGTATCCTTTGAGATCCACTTGAATCAAAGTCTAGTTAATGACATGTTTAGGATCATGTACATACTTTTCACTAATGACACATGAAAAACATTATTCACTTTCATGGAAGAAGGCAATGTAAACATGTGTAAAATTGTTCTTATTCTATCTAATATCTTGAATGGACCATAGAATCTCGTAACTATCTTGGTATAGCTTACCAGCTTCAAACAACTCTTATTTGGATTCACTTTCAAGTATACATGCTCCATCACTTTAAATTATCGGTTTGTCCTACCTTTATCCGCATAACTCTTTTTCTTTTCCTATGTTTCCTTTAGATGTTGTTTGACCATTTTCTCTTCCATATCCTTGAGCAATTATAGCCCAAGAACTACAATGTCTGCTAGATTGTCCCAACTCACTGGAGTATTAAATTTTCTTCCTTATAAGGCTTCAAATGAACTCATATTTAATGAAGCTAGATATCCATTTTTATAGGAAAACTCAACCAAATGCAAGTAATCCTCCCACTTCAATTCTTATCCATCGCATACATTCTCAATAGTATTCAATCACTTGATTTCCTTTCTCTGTTTTCCCTTTTGTTTATGGGTGATAGGTTCCGCTGAAATTTGGATTTGTGTCAAATATTTTGAATAATCTATTCCAAAAGTTTTAAGTAAACTTTCGATCTCTACCTGAAACAATTTCCTTAGGTACTCCACACAACCTAGCAATTTGTTTCATATAAATTTCTTCAATATTAGTTTCCTTATGAGTCAATTTAACTAGAATAAAGTGACAACTTTTGTCGATTTTTCCACCACTACCAATATTGAATCATGTTTCCCTATTGTCTCTGACAAATTAGTGATAAAATATATTTTATTACTTCCCATTTCCACTCTACAATAAATAATGTATGTAGAAAACCTACTAGATGTATAGACTCATCCTTTACTCTTTAAAATTCCATACACCTAGTTATATAATAACAACATCATTTTTCATTCCTCACCAAAATTGTTGGATTTGTAGTGTTGAAATTGTCTTCTGGTAACTAGGATGTCCAACATATGGGATGCTATGAATTTTTTTAATAATAACTTCCTTAATTCCTAAGAATTAATAACATACACTTTATTTTTATGCATAAGTATCCGATCTTCTCAAAACTTATAATCTCTATATTCATTGTTGTGTATTTTCTTATTGCAATGCTTGTTTTACCTATAAGTAATTCTCATTTGAGATAACATCGTCTAATATTATATTCTTTAAATCTTATTGGCACATGATAATGGTTTTAATATGCATTGCATGTACTCTTATACTAATTGCATCAACAACCTTCTTCTCTTTTCCTTTCATATGTTTAATAGCAAATTCCTACCCGCACAGAAGAACAAAGAACAATCACGCACAAATACAAGTTGTAGACTCACAAACAAATGGTGATGTAATGAGAATAGGATCTCATGCACATAGCTCTGAGAAGTAGAGAAGATATGGGAATTTTTTCTAAAGAAAATAGAAATATTTCCCAAGTATTTAACGGTCACCTTGGAACACAGAAAATGCAAATCCAGACTGGAGAAATAAAGGAATGATACTTGGCGCTTACGAGAAAGAAACCATCACTAGTAAGGGGAGGTCACCAAAGGACCATGTAATAGAGAATCAATTCCCTTTTGAAGAGGAAATCTAGTTTGGAAGGTACCTAATAAACTAGTGGAGGTCTTAGGCTTTGTGGGAAGAGGGAAACTTTTGTTGTTGCTAGTGGAGTGAAGGAGAGTAAATTTCCAGATCCATTCTTTGACTTGGAATTCAATTGAGATAGTCCCTTGTTGGTATCATGCCCCAACATGGGGATGCCATGCTATTGAAGTGATAGATAAGTAGAGCCTATGGTTGGGTGGAAAGGAATTTCCCCTTAGTCAATTGGTTGAATTGGAAACATTATTGAACATATAAGTGTTTTACTTGGAATGTCACTTGAATGTTTATTATTTGTTATAAACTATGTTTCATTCATAAAAATGGATCAAATTTGATAAATAAAATGTTAAATATGAGTTTAATGGAATGATTCAATATCCTTTTAATTGGTAAATGAAAATAATTGTAATTCTTATGAATGGGAAGCCAGAGAAGGGAAATAACCAAATATTTTCCCTCTCCATTCACATGGAAATTTCGTAGGATATCAAATCCTCATTTGGGTGTCTAGGTCGCAGCATAAATACTTGTTGGAAATGGATGAGAAATCTAGTGGAAGTAAATTTGAAACCTTGTGGTAAGACACTGGAAAATATTATGAATCTGGTAAACCCATAAATAGTCCTTATCCCGTTAAAATCCCCGTGTAAACCGAAGTGAAAAATAGTCATTGATTTGGAGCAGAGGATCAATATTAACTATTCATCAAAGATCCTAGCTTAAAGAGGAATCCTATAAGAAGGTGGAACCTCCACGAAAACCCAAGATGTGAAGTCTTTGTGAGCTTATGAGGGAAGAGTATTGAGAAGATGCTAGTCATTGATCTATGCAAGTTTCAACGAATGAGATCTGGTCCATTTATTCCCTAAGTGCTAAGCCGATAAGTATATCATAATGATGGATATTGAGAAGGTCTGGGATAGGGTGTATAAGGAATTTTTGATGGAAAACATCCAATGTTGAGAGTCGAGGATGAGGAGGATTTTTGATCTGTAGGGGTGGATGTTGATGGGTTTTGAGCTGTCATATTTGGGATGAAGCGTTCCAAGGGAAGATCCTCATTGAATTGGTATGCTAGTTAAATAACATGCATATGTGAGCTCCCAATGGTCCATGATTGTTAGATGTGAGGATCTGAGGACTGTTGGATCTGTTGGAGAATTCTCGTCGAGAAGAGTCAATTAGGAAGTCATGTGCACACTCAGAGTGATTACATCCAATGGTGGAAGGTCATGAGTAGACATGAGCCATAAATCCATAGGTAATGTAATATAATATAACCACAACATTATAATTTTTGTTGAGACCACATGGAAATGTCTTGAATGGAGGATGGGCGAGGCATTATCCATCACATAGTTTGAGGTGTTTATTTGATAGTGGCCATTGATTTCATATCTCGAAGACTATTAGATCTATCAGGATTATGGTTGTCGGGAATGGAACATGGGTTGTGTAACCTTCTATCCCTATGGGTAATGAACCTGATTCACCCCGGATTGTCGATATGGTCAGTCTATATGAATCACATTTGTTCAATTAGGGAAATTTATCCATGATCTTTGTAGTAGTGTTTCATAAAGAATTTGATGATAGAGATAGAGTGACAAATCCATGGAGTTGTCATAGTTGTACGTGATGCATAAGAAGAGGAAGAAATATGCATATGTTCCATGTAAGATAGAGGTCAATTAGGGGTGTAAACCTGAGACTTGAAGTGTTACAGAAGTGTAAATTTTACATCCCACTAGCCTAATAAGGTTAAGGGGGTTGGGTGTGTTATAAAACGGTATTAGAGAACATTTAAAACTCTAGGAATGGATGGGCCAAAGGTATGCCATAGGCACAAGTTTGTATAATCCTGAATTGAAAATAATTGAGCCTACAAGACTTACAGAAAAAGATAGAAGAGGAGGGTATGTGGCAATGAATGAAGGAATTAAGACTGTGTGGCCTAAGACCCTAGAATTGGAGAATGGTGACAGGTCTTAGGTGTTGTATGAATTCTAGTGAGTGGATGAGATTGATTTTTTTTAGTAGTTTATAATATTAACTATGAGTATAGGTTGATATATCCTTGTCAACTTTGACGGATTTATAAAACAAATTCCTCATGTTTGGAGGACTGATGGAAATTTGTTAAGGTCAATTTATTTCACCTATAGTAAAATAAACATGTTGCTTGGGTATCCATTCAAGTAAAGTAAATGGATTTTTGGAACATTAATTATGTGTTTGATGGAATTGAGAGGTTCCTAGGGATGAAATATGACATTTTCATTAAGATCACCTTTTAGTTTGCAAGACAAGAAAACAAAGTCCCTTGGATTGTTGCTAGTTTTGATAAAGGAGGTAGAATGCTAAGAGTATACAAGTACTCAGGTGTTTATGGGAGCATTAAAGTGCTCCCTTTGGAAACTTGATATGGATAGTAAACCAAGGAATTGTTGTCCCCCACCCTTGATAATCATATCTAATGAAACATAATGTTGTTAATGGGACTTAACAGATAGCTATTGGAAAAGAGATCAAATGACATGATTACATGATAAGTTTCTTGGAGCTCATAACCTTAATGAGTGAATTTATTATTACCAAGGAGGAATGTATGTATATATTGTTGAGATTTGGGTACCTTGGAAAGTGGTACCCATGTGCTTATGAGTCTCTAAGCACAAAGGGGGAAGACTATTACCCTTGTACTTTACTTTATGATTCTAATTTCACTTTGACTTAGGAGTTTTAAGTCAAAAGTGAAATATGTCACTTAAGTCATAAAGTGACAATTAATTCACAATCTGGGTAAATTAATAGACATAAAGAAACTAAGGAAAGTGGGTTTCCTTATTGAGATTATTGGAGTTGATATCACCCATTGATTAGACTTGGCTAGATCTAATCTAGGCCATTGATCTTTTAGGGTTGGAATGAGGAGGCTAAAGAAAGGGTAAAGATATTTTTGAGACTCATTCTTCCCTTGAGAGTTTTGGAGAAGAGAAGAGGGGTGCAAATCTCGAGGAGAAGAAGGGCACACTTCATGAGGGTTTGAGAAAAACCCTTGAGAGCTTGAGGAGGAGCTTGTGTTTTCTTGGAGCTTGCATGGAGAGTATTTCCATGGAGTCTTAGCCTTCACTTCTGAGAGGGAGCATGCATATGGAGGAGGGGCACATATTGAGGAGGAGGGCACATTTATCATCCATGATTTACTCATCAGGATAGGAGTACTTTTCATATCAAGATGAGGTATGATTCATAGGGAGAGGAGAGCTCGAGAGCTTGCTTATGTGGAGAGAGGCATTTAGTTTCTGGCTCCGTTTATTTCTGGTGATCATTTATGCTAGGAAGGGGGCACACATGTTGAGAGGACCGGCAGCTACTTGCTAGCAAATCTTCTTGGAGGATTTGAGCTCTGACGGTTTCAGTGGAGAGGCAGCATAGGAAAGGACATTCCTATGGAGGGATTTCTTCATTGGGCTACATATGAGCTAGGGCATTTCATTTCAGTGCTGAGGGCAACAAAGGGAGAGGGCGCACCACAATTTGGGCACTTCTTTCTCTGGTTGTTGTGGAAAGGCTCGTGAGGATATTTCTATGTATATAGGTCCCATTTTATTTCATTACTTTTTGTGTCTCTTGATTTAATCATCATTATATAGACATATATCCCACATTGATTTTCCCCGAGGAGGGTTTATCCAGGGTCATGTTGACCAAAACTACCTGTGTCAATTTTATGCATGTTTAGAAGTGTAGATCAAAATTTTAAAGTTCAAGGTCTAGAGGTAGTTTTATGTGTTTTGAGTTATATTTCATGTGCTAACATTGATATAAGAAAACACTTGCAAGGGCACCTTAAAAGAGCACCTAACCTGTAAAACATTGAGCAGAAAGTGGGATGATTGTTTGCTGTCCTAAAACAACAAAAGAAGACAGCCATACAGTTGAAACTTAGAGCCATACTAAGTTCAAGGAAAAACCTTAGATGGCAGCCTCATAGGACCTCATATATTTCTACATGGTATCAGAGCCAAAGGTGGTTAGACTTGCTAGTTTTGGAGCACTTTTCGGGCAGATTGGAGAATTTTTTTATATCGCATTTGTTGGTTGTTTTGGACTGAAAGTTTATAGTCCAAAATAGTGGGCAAACTTAAGATCTGAAGGTACCTCTCCTTCATTGTCAGTTTCACAACTCAAGGCATATTTTGGACAGCTATTTTACAGTGTTTGTGGACAGTTGTGGGCGGACTGGTTGGGCTGATTTTTGACACTCGTGGAAATCCTCTTTTCACACCTGCGTGGAAAAGAGTGAGGCTGTAGAGATGACCTCTTTTCACACCGACTAATTAGGAGTGAGGTCATGGATTCGCTTGCCTCTTTTCACACCTATGTTGACAAGAGTGAGGCAGTGTTCCTTTGCATTGGGAGCATCAAAGTGAGCACAGTTGGTAGACATGTCATTATCTCATATGTGTGTGGAGGATAGGCTAGCTGGGGCTAGCAATTGGTTTCCTTGGAAGGAAAGGATGGTATTTGTATTAGAGGACCTCGAGCTATGGTACATAATCGAGGCAGTTGTTCCTCCCATTCCTGTCACTACACCCACCTTGGTGGCAGAGTTTAGGAGGAGGAACAACAAGGCAAAGATGATCATTTGTGATGTTGTGAGAGATCACATTATTCCCCACTTGACTGGGAAGACTTGTGCATAAGAGATGTCGGCATATTTGTGCAAGTTGTATGAGAGATATAATGAGAACCGGAAGATGGTTCTTCGTGACCGACTTAGGGGCATTCACATGATCAACGATGAGATGGTTACTTCATTCCTTGGTAGATACACATAGATCAGAGATGAGCTTGCATTCGTCAGAGAGGTTGTGAACCCTAACTCTTTTGTGAGGCAAGATATGAATAGCTTCACTAAACTCTGGGGTCCATTTTTATGGGGCATTGTTGCCAGGGAGGTCAGGCCTACATGGGAGAGGATGTGGGATGAATTCATCCAGGAGGAGATTAGGCTTGCAGTGAGGCTTTTAGACAATAACAACAACAACAACAGACAGTTTTGGGTGATGACAACCTTTCTCTTTAGACAAAGGGAAAGAAGAAGACTAGCTGTGGACGTCGACATGGTCCCAAGTTTGGGGCCCCACCATAGGTAGGAGAGAGAAACAAAAACAGTGGGGAGAGGAGAGACATGAGAAAAGTGAGATGATTTTCTTGTGGAGAGATGGGTCACTATGCAGGGCAGTGTCCCAAGAAGAAGAAGAAGCAATATGTGTTAGCAGTGACAGTAGAGGAGATAGAGTTCGAGGAGAAGTTTGCGAGAGAGTGTGCATTTATTACTACTTTATCTGCTATTACGCCATCCAACATTAGTTGGGGAGACTGAGTTGATGAGGACCAACTGATGCACAACATTGATTCAGAGGGAGATCAAGCTCAGTGTCCCTAGACATCTTCAGAGTGGGTGATTGGTCCACCCAGTATAGCTACAGTTTCAGATAAGTTTAGAAGACAGAGAGTGGGTGATACAACTTCAGTGCATCAGAGGATGAGGAGGAGGAGCAGAAGGGCACCACATAGGCTTGAGCCTCACATAGCTTATGAGATGGGCAGATCAGGTTCTGGATGCAATTCAAGTGGAGGTGACTTGGCGAGAGGCCAAGTTGATGACTCTTGGTGAGAGACCAAGAGGGGGAGACTCTTGGTGAGATTCCAAGAGTAGAGACTCTTGGTGAGAGGCCAAGAGTAGGAGGAAATCATTGGTGGGAGACCAAGGTAGATATCTTCGGTGTGATGTTGAGATCTAGGTGATCTTGGGTAGATAGAGAGTCAGTTCCATTTATAGATCATACGGATTGAGTAGATCTGTGACAGAGTCCACTTTCAGCGATGAGAGTACAACCATACTCACCGAGCATATGCCAGGAGGAAACCATGTCCACTATAGGGATGTTATTGGTGGTGATGAGCACCTTCCTCAGTAAGAGGGAGTGTTGAGATTTGGGTACCTTGGAAAGTGGTCCCCATGTTCTTATGAGTCTCTAAGCACAAAGGGGGAAGACTATTACCCTTGTAATTTACTTTATGATTCTAATTTCACTTTGACCTAGGAGTTTTAAGTCAAAATTGAAATATGTCACTTAAGTCATAAAGTGACAATTAATTCACAATGTGGGTGAATTAATAGACATAAAGCAACTAAGGAAGGTGGGTTTCCTTAGTGAGATTATTGTAGTTGATCTCACCCATTTATTAGACTTGGATAGATTTGATCTAGGCCATTGATCTTTTAGGGTTGGCATGAGTAGGCTAAAGAGAGGGTAAAAATATTTTTTAGACTCATTCTTCACTTGAGAGTTTTGGAGAAGAGAATAGGGGCGTAAATCTTGAGCAGAAGGAGGGCACACTTCATGAGGGTTTGATCAAAACCCTTGATATATTGAGGATGAGCTTGTGTTTTCTTGGAGCTTGCATGGGGAGTATTTCCATGGAGTCTTAGTCTTCACTTCTGAGAGGGAGCATGCATATGGAGGAGGGGCACATCTTGAGGAGGATGGCTCATTTTTCATCCATCATTTGATCATCAACAGAGGAGGACTTGTTAGATCATGATGAGGTTTGATGCATATGGAGAGGAGATCTTGGGTGCTTTCTTCTGTGGAGAGAGGCATTCAGTTTCTGGCTCTGTTTATTTCTGGTGATCATTTCTGCTAGGAGGGGGGCGCACATGTTGAGAGGACTAGAAGCTACCTGGTAGTAGATCTTCTTGGAGGATTTGATCTCTGACAGTTTCAGTGTAGAGGAAGCACATGAGAGGACATTCTTGTGGAGGTATTTTTTCATTGGGATACAGATGAGCTAGGGCGCTTCAGTTCAGTGCAAAGGGAAACAAAGGGAGATGGTGCACCATAGTTTGGGAACTTCTTTCTCTGGTTCTTGTGGCAAGGCTCGTGAGGATCTTTCTATGTATACAAGTCCCATTGTATTTCATTACTTGTTGTATCTCTTTATTTAATCATCATTATATAAACATATATCCCAAACTGGTTTTCCCCCCGGGGGGGGGGGGGGGNTATCCAGGGTCATGTTGACCAAAAATACCTATGTCAATTTTATGCATGTTTAGAAGTGTAGATCAGCATTTCAAATTTCAATATATAGAGGTAGTATTATGTGTTTCAAGTTATATTGCATGTTCTAACATTGAGATAAGAAAACACTTGCAAGGGCACCTTAAAAGAGCACCTAACCTGTAAAACATTGAGCAGAAAGTGGGATGACTGTTTGTTGTCCTAAAACAACAAAAGAAGATAGACATACAATTGAAACTTAGAGCCATACTAAGGTCAAGGATAGAACTTAGATGGAAGACTCATAGGACCTCAAATATTTCTACATATATTTCTTGTAACAACCCCTCTCATTACGACCACATGCGACACAAAGCGAGTGCAATTTTATTTTTTTTCTTTAACAGGACAACAACCACAATTGTCGCTAACAACACATCTAGTGCTAAGACACACACCCACAGAACAGGAACAAACAACTATGACTTCCACACACTAGTACAAGAGAAACTGGGCAACATGCATAAAACAATAGAGAGGAACGACTACCCGCCTGACACAACATGACCATGCCTAAGAGCTAAGGGACAACATCCCCATTCCAAAAAAAATTCCTTGATGGCCAGTTAAATAGAACCTCGATGGTGCACAACCCAACACAATAAGGCGTTCAACCCAAGCGCTAATAGCATCTTACAATGATCAACAACACCCACATGAATAGCACTAACCAACAAGTCGCAAGATCATAAAACTCAATTATAAAAAGTGGGCACGAACAACTAGAGGATTCTTGTTTCAAACGAGGAAGCTGGTATTGTGAATCGAATAGACCCATCACCCCTTCCAGATCGACCTAAGGCGCAAGGCGCATAATGCCAATACTAAGGGCTATTAATGGTTTTAGGTGATGCATCTACTAAACTCTCGTCCATCAAGATTGCACAAAATAATCACCATTAAGCCTTCAACCATTATGTCTAACAGCCCTATTAACCCACCATTTCACTTTTTCCCAACAAGATAATCCTAGCATGTTTAATACAAATAAAAAACCTAACACTTTTGCATTTTTTTAACATTAATAGATATTATTCTTATAACAACCTAGTTCTATATCTTCTAGGATCCATTTACTTAGGTAGGTAAATTAGTTAAGTCATTTAAGTAAAAAGGGTTGAGTTAAAAATTCCCGAAGAAGAAGATTTAAGTAAAGAGGTTCTCCCCAGAAACAAAATAAATCGTCGGCCAACAGTTTAAGCTATTGATGTCAATAAAACACTGCCAACATAACTTTCGTAATACTCAAATGCAAAGGCTCTCCATAAACTATAGTGTCGCCTTATTATTATTACACCATTACTCATAATAAAAATGTTGTCGATCTAGCTATTGTAATTGTCAAATACAAATGCTGGCAATGCACAATTACTCAATATAAAAATGTTTTCAATAAGCAATCATAACGCTCAAACCTGCCATACAATCTCGGTTGTAATAACTTCATGAATTCCATTACATAATATAATTATGAGAATATCGTAAATAGTTGTCATCAATTTAAATTCATCTTAATTTAATAAATGCTTATTTAAAATTTATTAAATTTAAGGTCTTGTAAAACAAAATTCCTACAATTACTTAACAAGAAATCATGACATCAAATACTTATGAATGGAAACATAGACAACTAATATGACTTCGACAACATCCTTAAACTGCATAAGAATGAAGGAATTAATATCCAATATGAAGTGAGAGAAATGATAATGTAATGACAAGTTGACACAATGACCTTTAAGTTCGACGACAACGATTCTAGTCATTTGTATCATAAAGGTGATATCTGATCTATCAGGGCAAGTGTTGGTATACGAAAACATGGTAATTATTTTTTCGATGACAAAATTTTAGGAAAAAAAACATGGTAATTATCATTATAAAAGGTTGTTATAAAGTCATGAATTCTGTGGTAAAAACTTCATAATAAAGGCCGTTATACTCGAAAGACAATGCATTAAACCGAATAAAAGGGATTCAACATGCAGTTACCCTCAACAGAAATTTTAGGAGTGAGTAAAGATTCAACTCACGCTCAATTAAAGGGCTGGATTCCTTGCCTATCAAGGTAAGCAGTCACAAGCATATATAGGGTTAAAACGCGGTTAACACGGTCAAAATCGTTGAGATATAAAAATGAAGTGAGGCAATTTTGTGGGGAAAAATAAATGTTATTTTCCATAGTGATGAAGACAAAGAATCTAGTTCGGATAAATCGCATGAATGGTAATGAAATTTTTCAGGGAAGAAACACCATCCAGGTAAGAAAAATGTAGGGCATTAAATCGTGGATAGTTACAGAGCGTGTGGCCAAAAATTAAGAATAATTTCATTGCATTAAGAAAAAAAATTGTGGAGCAGTTCCAGTGAGGAATGCCAAAAAATAGAAAACAAGGGTTGGGTGATATGCCCCGATCATGTAAGTGCACTGTGTAAACACCCGCCCAATTTAACCATAAAAGAAAACATAGAGGGGAACATCCTAACACTGAGATTTTTGGGTAAGTCGTTGGGAGACGTAAAAGACCAAGAACACCGAAGTGAAAAGGAAACACAGACTTAAATCTTATAAATTGTTTTCTTTTTGTTTCACATGGCTCAGAATCAAACTAAAACGCAGACACATTGAAGATTTTGTTTCTTTTCACTCGACTGGGATTCAACAAAAACAATGCAGGCACACTAGAGATATTTCGATTTCAATCAATGAGCATCTCGCTGTCCTTCAATTGTAATAGTTGGTTGATAATTAAAAATCAATGTCAAGCAATAACATATTTACAGTCACTAGTAATGTTAGAGTAAAAGGATAACCCGAACATTGATAAATGTCAACAATAATCTGTCCAACGCAACCAATATAAAAAGGAGTAATTTCTCTATCAAGGTAATATACATTGCCAAGGGATAACACAATCTAGATGTCTAAGAAGCCCAGGGAAAATTTTGTCTTCAAATAAATTTAAATGCATAGAAAATATAAAAATCGTATTCCCAACAAAATGTAAGGGTTGTCAACATGAGGAAAAACATAGGCTAAAATCGTTCTCAATTAAATTAAAGTGCAGAGGTAAATTGCAGGGATCGAAGATGAACAAGGGATAGGGTAATCATTTTCAAAAAGGCATAATGACAATCAGTCAACCAAGAACAACCACAGGGTAGATGACTGGGCAAAGTCATCCTTCACTCATCATCCATGCAAAAAAAAGCAGGGCGTTTAGATCCATAGGTATATTAACACCGAAGTGACGACCGTAGATCAGGCTCTTGGTCGACTGCTCAAGCATGGAATGATGAGCTAGGGATGAAGGTAAAAATAAATTGCAATCATCACAAATCAATAAACCATAGGAAAGTCAAGACAGGCAGGGATTGAAGGCCAAGACAATCATTTTCTTTACCCAATAAAACATACAGAACTAAAAGCATAAATCATACTAACAATTTACCATGCAGAAATAAAGGAAGCATACTGTGTCCTAAGTAGCCCACTCTGAGTTGTTGTCTCGCGTGCTCCATGTATCTCCTGCTTGTCGACCGATGAGACTTCACCCATACCTCCCAACCAATGATAGGGGTACTCTTCTTCCCCCTTATCCCCCAGATCCATAAAGGGGCCACACACACTAACCAGAGAATCAGCTAGCTCCCAGCTCGCCTCAGAAGGCCAAGCTACCACTCCTCACTGAGCTGGGTATCCCAACTCCCACAAGCTAATTCATTCAAGTATAAATTTCTACAGCATAACATTATGCATAATAGTCGAGATCCATCATCCTTATCCTCCCTCCATTATATAGAGTTTCGAAGTCCTTTACTTTCCCAAAATCCCATTTAATTTAAATTTTAATAATTTAATCCATAAAAATACTCCTCGTGCAAGTGTCACCCATCCCCTTCATTCCTCCATAATTTAATTTCATTAATTAATTAATTACCCCTATTTCCCTCACTCACCTAAAGGCACTTCTAGAATCGCTCCTAGGTGTCCCCATATTACCTTACAATTTTTAATGACTTTCCCCCTTATTAATTTACTAGTTGAGATTAAATTAGGAAGTTCTTAAATGATAGATACCTTACTAAGTTAGACATTCTACGTTTTCTTTGTGTTTCCCCTTTCCTTTTATGTTTCCCATTTTTTCCTAGTTTCCTAATTATTTTAGATTTCCCTCTTTCCCTTTTTATTTAAAACTCAATTTGGTAGGTGTAGAAATTAACTTTTTCCCTTTTCCCTTTTTAATTAATAAATTTTAATTAGT
>ML783191.1:1003691-1019386 GCA_009831015.1 Picea engelmannii | reverse complement strand
TATGAATTAAAAGAATTACTCACCCCCTTCTCGACACATGATTAATGATGATTATGATTTTTATTTATTTATTTTTATTTTTATTTTTATTTTTACAAACATATTTTTCTTTTACCGCAAGTTTCCCCTAGACCTAGATTTTAATTTTCGAGGTTGGTCGACATTTTATTAGGGAAATTGTTTTAAATTTTTCTTATCACGTTATTCATCCTAAGGCCATATAGGTTTATTCATTTATTAATTAACAACATGACATGCCCTTCAGGATGCACTAGGTGCTCTAAGGGTGCCACTCGCCTCTTTTTGTTTCTCCCACACGACGTGCCTTTTAGGATGCACTACAAGATCCAAGGGTGCCACTCGCCTCTTGACTTACTTGGTAGACATCAAAAACCCCTAGAGTTAATACTCCGCCAGGTGATCTTGTGGGAGACTAAGGGCCTCTAAGGAATAAGGCCTTTTCCTTATTGCACGCCCCTTACAATCATCGTGAGTGACTGTCGCATTCATCCCTCATGACATCGTGGGTGTTCTCGAGCTAGGTAGTCGTTAACCTACAATTCGAGCCACAACAGTAGTGCTAGTAGGCTGTGACAGGGCTGTTGTCCACACCTCTCCCTCAATGTCTCTGGTAGTCATGCATGACCCCTCTACTCCACATGCGAGTCTGATCGGAAAGCTATTGTCAACCTACATCATCAAATAATCATGTCATATATAGTATCCAACATCATATCATCTAATCAAATGCACAAATTTCAGATATACAAAAATCAAACCCCCAATAGCTCACTCCCTGATGTTATCTAGAGTCCAAGGGGTTCCATCGATGCCTCTACATCCTCGACGTCCAAAATCCTGCACACTCAGGAAAATCGAGTCAATAGCACCTGTCTATGTCAATGTAGCCAAATAACATGTCATCAACTCATAACACCTCATAATCATAAATCAAATGCCCAAAAGTATAATAATCCAGATCACTTTCAAGCAAGTGTCCTCTTAAATAAGTTCTCTCAGTGCGCGCAAGAGAGAGATGTTAAAAACACCTCCTCTTGGTCTAAACTTCATCCTGAAGTTTCATAGTATATAAGTGCCAAAATAATGTGTATCACAGTATCATAAGTCTATCTATCAAACAAAAATGGAAATTGTTGGCGCATATCATATGCACCCTCCCAAGTCGTCGATTGCAGACTATAGTTGTCCCACTGGACCTTGATCTGATCTACTGTTCGACGTCATAGTTTTCAAACGCGATGACATAGGATGTGGATCAACTCAGCCATGAGCGTCCCCTCCTCTAATACCTGTAAGGAACCCATGTCAATAACGAGTGTAGGATCACTAATATAATGTCTCAAAACAGATACATGAAAAACATCATGCATACGCCTCAAAGAATCAGGCAAGGCTAGTCAATAGGCCATGGGCCCCTTCCTTTCCACAATCTCAAAAGGTCCCATGAACCTAGGAGAGATTTTATCTCCCTTTCCAAACTTGATCCAACTCTTATGCGGTTTTACCCGCACAAATACTTGATCGCCACATCGTAACTACGGTCAACATGACGTGCATCGACATAAATCTTTTGTCGATCCTGCCCTTCCTTGATCCTTTGTCTTATAGTTTTCATTTAATATTCCAATTCTTGGATCGCTTCGGTCCCACCAGGACCCTATCCTCAAGTCGGTCCCAACTCAAGGCGTCCGACACGGTCACCCATAAAGAAACTCGAAAGGCTCCATATTAATGGTGCTTTGGTAACTGTTGTTATAAGCGAATTCTACCAGTGGTGAGAATTCTTCCCAATGGTTCAGTTGGTCCATCACGTACATGCACAACATGTCTTCCAAGGTCTGGTTCATTTGTTTGGTCTGCCTATCAGTCTCTGGGTGATACACAATACTAAAGTTAAGTCGGGTTCCCAAGTCCTCTTGGAAACTAGTCCAAATCGTCTAGTAAACATCAATCCTCGATCATATATAATCCTCTTAGGTATTCCATGCAGCCTCTCAATCTCACTGATGAAAATCTAGCTATTTCAGGTGCCTGATACATCGTATGCACAGGAATAAAGTGAGCACTCTTCAACTAAGTGTCTACTACTATGAAAATTGAGTCATGTCTCCTTGTCGTTAGTGGAAACCCAACAATTAAATCCATCGAAATAACCTTCCATTTCAATTCCAAAATAACATGTGGTTGTAGTAATCCTATTGGATGTCTATGTTTAGGATTTACCTATTGACATTCTAGAAATATCTCCACACAGTTGACTATGTCTGCCTTCATTCCCTTCTATAAGAATAAGGTTTTAAGGTCCGCCCTCATCTTCGTGAGTCTCGGGTGAGCCATGTATATTGCTCTATGAGCCTCTCTTAGGATCAAGGTCCTCAACTTGTCATTTGGTGGTATGTAAATCTGATTTTTAAACCTCGATAATCCATCGTTGTCATACGTAAATCCTTAAATCTTGGTACCATCATTGTGTTTTGTTCGATAAAACCCTCGAACTCTTTGTACCAGTCATCGTCACGCTGTAAAGTTAGAATCTTTTCACGTAGATTCATCTAAAGAGGAAACACAGAAAAGATGTGTGGTTGTCGACTCAATGCATCTGCCACTCGGTTCACTGTTCCTTTTATGTAGGTAATCTCGAAGTCGTACTCGCTAAGCAATTTCGACCAACATTGTTATTGTGTGTTCAGGTTGCTTTACGTAAAGATGTGTTGTAGTCCAGAGTGGTCCATCTTTAGTTCAAATTTTCATCCAACATGGTAGTGTGTCCAAACCTTTAAGGCATATACAATGGCTAACAATTCCAAATCGTGCATCACATAGTTTTCCTCATGCCTTCTCAATTTCCTTGAGATGTAAGCGATCACTCGACCATCTTGCATTAGGACTCTGCCTAAGCATTCCTTGGATGCATCGGTGCATACCAAGAAGTTTTCATCCATGTTAGGGACCTTTAGTATCAGTATCATTGTCAACAGCTCCTTGATCCTCCTAAAAGCTTCCACGCATTTCTCGGTCCAAACAAACTTCTTGTTCTTCTTCTACAACTCCATGATCATATTTTCTATCTTCAAAAATCCCTCGAAGAAACGTCGATAATATCCTACTAAACCCATTAGGATGCGTACTTCCGGGACATTCGTTGGCGCAAGACATTCCATAATAGCCTCGACATTTGCTGGATCCATCGCGATACCTTCGTTGGAGATGACATGCCCTAAGTAGTGAATCTTCGATTGATAAAACAAGCATTTGGACAACTTCCCATACAATTTGTGCTCTTGTAGACACTGTAGTACCAAGTGCAAGTGCTCATCATGATCCTCCAAGATCCGAGTGTAAATCAAAATATCGTCAATCAATACTTGGATGAACTTGTCCAAGTAATCATGGAACATCCTATTCATCAAAATCATAAATACCCCTGAGGAATTTGTCAGTCCAAATGGTAAAATAGTAAACTCGTAATGACCAATCCTCGTCTTAAATGCAGTCTTAGGGACATCATCCTCCTTGATTCGTAACTGGTGATTCCCTGATCTCAATTCGATCCTGGAAAACATTTCCGCACACTTCATATGATCGAACAAATCATCAATCCTTGGCAGTGGATACTGATTCTTGAACGTTTCCTTGTTCAATTGACGGTGGTCAATGCAGAGTCTCCACAACCCATCCTTCTTTCATATGAAAATAACAGGCGTCCCTCATGGTGACACACTATGATGTATTAGTCCCAGGTCCAGCAACTCTTTCAGTTGCATCCTCAACTCCTATAACTTCAGGATTGACATACAATAAGGCATTCTCTCCATTGGTTCAGTCCCCAGATTTAGCTCTATGGTAAATTACAATTCCCTCCCCAGCAGCATCCCAGGTAACTCTTCTGGGAAGACGTCCACAAACTCTCTCACCACCGGAAGGTGTTCTAGACCTTTCGATACTCCATTTTTTTTTAACGCAAGGATCCCATAGAGCTTATACCCCTACGCATTCTCTTCCATAGCTGCAAGGAAGAGATGATCCTCAGGGAAACTCCCTAGTTCCGACCTACAATCACGATTCTCTACCCCTCATCATCTACCAAGCTCAGTCGTTTCATATTACAGTTGAGTATTGCCTCATGCGATTCCAGCCAATCCATACTGATCAAAACATCATAAGATCCTAATATCATGACATACAGGTTGGACCTGGTGACAAACTCTCCTAGGTTAAGGGTACAACCCATAACCTTTCCTCCATCCTTCTGTTTGGCTCTTGAAGCCATCTCTATGAAGCTAAACTCATCCTATTTGACTGCCTTTACTTTAATCCTTTTTAGTGCTGCACCAGGAATGAAACTCTCGGTAGCAGCGAGATATATCAAAATACTAAGGGTCTAGTCAGCGATGGTACCTGACATCTTGAGCATAGTCGACTAGTGCTCTGCCTAACAGTTATTCATCGTTGCAAGAATCCGATGGGCCTTTCCCAAAAGTCCCATGGTAGTGGATCTAACTGATCCGAATGCTTCGACCCTTTCCTCTGACCAGTAATGTTGGTAATGTGGCTCCCCACCATCCAACAAATTTATTCGGTCTAGTATTCCTGGTACCCGAAGTAGAAGATAAATTCTAACAATAAGTCCAAACTCAAACTCCTTAACCTTAAGTTTCTGGGTAATTTGGTGCAGAGCATATCGAAGAAGCTCCAAAATGGGCCTCGTACTTAGGCACCGTGCGGCTTCCTTGTCGCAAGACATCAAAATTGTTGAGTTGACATTCAACGAATTCCTCAGAAATATACCTCTCCTGGAACCGTTCCTCGAACAATTCCCTTAACACGTCATTGACGGAAATTTTCAATGTGGTAGGAGCGTCTTCCGCCATATAAGAGCGCTCCCTTCAGTTGACATACCACCATGCAGATCTTCATGCCGGAGGTCGAAATCTCGAAGCGTGAAGCACAACACCTTTCTCTACAATCATGACTCGATGGCACAACCGTCTGTGAAACTTGTGGACTCAAGAACTCAACTCTCTCGAGTTCTCGATGAATGCTAATGATATTCGATAGGGCGCGTTGTGGACCCTCAGGGGTACACGTGCCCTAGCCTCATCTCAGTACTGATGATGAATCAAGGCCCTTTGACATTACCTGGAAGGACCTTGTTAAACCATCATCATCCCTTACAACAAGTGAATCCATCCCAAGGACTTGTTCTTCCCCTTGGGGTTAGATTCTGAGGGTGCGGGCACTTCGGGAGGCGTGACACCTCCTTCCACGACACCACGTTGAAAACCTTTGTGGAATCCTCTAATCAATACCACCTCCTGGATAATTTGAGGTTTTAAATTAATGCAAGGGTTAATACTCATGAGTTTACTATAGTGGAAAGCCTAGCGATCCATAGTCGCAGGGTTGAATCCACTCTGATAACATATGTAACAACCCCTCTTGTTAGGACCACATGCGACACAAAGCGAGTGCAATTTTTTTTTCTTTAACAGGATGACAACCACAATTTCCTCTAACAACACATCTGACAGTGAGCCCTATGCCCGCAGAACAGGCACAAACAACTATGACTTACATGCACTAGTACAAGAGAAACTCGGCAACATGAATAAAACAATAGAGAGGAACGACTACCCGCCCGACACAACATGACAATGCCTACGAGCTAAGGGATAACATCCCCATTCTAACACAATGACCTTGATGTCCAGTTAACTAGAACCTCGATGGCACGCAACCCAACACAAGAAGGCGTTCAACCCAAGTGCTAATAGTAGATTACAACGATCAACAACACCCACACGGATAGCACTGACCAACAAGTCGCAAGATGATAACACTCGATTATAAAAAGTGGGCGCGAACGACCAGAGGAATCTTGTTTCAAATGAGGCAATCGGTATGGTGAATTGACTAGACTCATCACCCCTTCCATCTCGACCTAAGGTGCAAGGCGCATAATGCCAATTAACTAAGGGCTATTAAGGGTTTTATGTGATGCATCTACTAAACTCTCATCCATCAAGCTTGTGCAAGATAATCACCATTACACCTTCAACCTTTATGTCTAACAACCCTATTAACCCACCATTTCACTTTTTCCCAATAATATAATCCTAGGACGTTTAATACAAATAAAAAACCTAACACTTTTGCATCTTTTAACATTAATAGATATTATTATTATAACAACCTAGTTCTATATATTCCAGGATCCATTTACTTAGGCATGTAAATTAGTTAATTCGTTTAAGTAAAAAGGGTTGATTTAAAAATTCCCGAAGAAGAAGATTTAAGTAAAGTTGTTCTCCCCCAAAAAAAAAATCGTCGGCCAACAATTTAAGCTATTGTCATCAATAAAACACTTCCAACATAACTTTCGTAATACTGAAATGCAAAGGTTGTCAATAAACTATTGTGTCTCATTATTATTACACCATTACTCATAATAAAAATGTTTTCGATCTAGCTATTGTAACTGTCAAATGCAAATGTTGGCAATGCGCAATTACTCAATATCAAAATGTTGACAACAAGCAATCGTAACGGTCAAACCTTTCATACAATCTCAGCTATAATAAATTCATGAATTCCATTACATAATATAATTATGAGAATATAGTAAATAGTTATCATCAATTTAAATTCATCTTAATTTAATAAATGCTTAGTTAAAATTTATTAAATTTAAGGTCTTGTAAAACAAAATGCCTACAATTACCTAACAACAAATCATGACATCAAATACTTATGAATGGAAACCTAGACAACCAATATGACTCTGACATCATCCTTAAACTACATAAGAATGAAGGAAGTAATATCCAATATGAAGTGAGAGAAATGATAATGTAATGAAAATTTGACACAATAGCCTTTAAGTTCGACGACAACGGTTCTAGTCATTTCTAGCATAAAGTTGATATATGATCTATCAGGGAAAGTGTTGGTATACGAAGACATGGTAATTATTTTTCCGATGACAAAATTTTAGGAAACAAAACATGGTAATTACCATTATAAGAGGTTGTTATAAAGTCATGAATTCTGCGGTAAACAATTCATAATAAAGGTCATTATAATCGAAACACAATGCGTTAAACTGAATAAAAGGGATTCAACATGCAGTTACCCACAACAGAAATTTCAGGAGTCAGTAAAGATTCAACTCACGCTCAATTAAAGGGGTGGATTCGCTGCCTATCAAGGTAAGTGGTCACTAGAATCTATAGGGTTACAACCCAATCAACATGGTCAAAATCGTTGAGATATAAAAATGGAGTGAGGCAATTTCGTGGGGAAACATAAACGTCATTTTCCACAGTGATGAAGGTAGAGAATCTAGATGGGATAAATCACATGAGTGGTAATGAAATGTTTTGGGGAAGAAATTCTAGCTAGGTAAGAAAAATGCAGGGCATTAAATCGTGGACAATTACAGGGTGTGTGGCCAAAAATTAAGAAGAATTCCAGTGCGTTAAGAAAAATATTGTGGAGCAGTTCCAGTGAGGAATGCCAAAAAAATAGAGAAGAGGGGTTGGGTGATATGCCCCAAGGATGTAAGTGCACTATGTAAATACCCGCCCAATTTAACCATAAAATAAAATGCCGAGGGGAAAATCCTAACACTAAGATTTTTAGGTAATTCGTTGGGAGAAGCAGAAGACCAAGAACACTGAAGTGAAAAGGAAACGCAGACTTAAATATTATAAATTATTTTTTTTTTGTTTCACACATCTCAGAATCAAACTAAAACACAGGCACATTGAAAATTTCATTTCTTTTCACTCAACTGGGATTAAACAAAAAGAACACAGACACACTAGAGATATTTCGATTTCAATCAATCAACATCTCATTGTCCTTCAATTGTAATCGCTGACTAATAATTAAAAATCAATGTCAAGCAATAACATACAAGCAGTCACTAGTAATGTTAGAGTAAAAGTATAACCCAAACATTGATAAATGTCAAGAATAATATGTCCCATGCAGCGAATATAAAAGGGAGTAATTTCTTTATCAAGTTAATATACATTACCGAGGGAGAACGCAAACTAAATGTCTAAGAAGCCCAGCGAAAAATTCGTCTTCAAATAAATTTAAATTCATAGAAAATATAAAAACCACAGTCCCAACAAAATGTAAGGGTTGTCAACAAGAGGACAAACACAGGCTAAACTCGTTCTCAATTAAATTAAAGTGCAGAGGTAAATCACAGGGATTGAAGATGAACAAGGCATAGGTTAATCATTTGCCAGAAAGTGCAATGACCATCAATCAACCAAGAACAAGAACAGGGTAGATGAGTGAGAAAAGGCATCCTTCACTCATCATCCACGCACAGAAAAGAAGGGGATTTCGATCCATAGGTCTATTAACACCGAAGTGACGACTATAGATCATGCTCCTGGACAACTGCTCAGGCTTGGACTGATGAGCTAGAGGCGAAGGAAAAAATAAACCGTAATCATCACAAATCAATAAACAATAGGATAGTTAATACAGGCAGGGATCGAAGGACATGGGAATCAATCAACATCAAGCCAAAGGGTATGGGGGGAATTTAAGTCATCAACTAGAATTCTAAGACAATCATTTTCTTTACCCAATTAAAGATACAAAACTAAAAGAATAAATCATACTAACAATTTACCATGTAGAAATAAAGGAAGTGTACCATATCCCAAGTAGCTCACTCTAAGATGTTGTCCCTCACACTCCGTGCAGCTCCCACTTATTAACCGATGAGACTTCATTAGTACCTCCCAGCCAATGCTAGGGGTACTCTTCTTCCCCCTTAGCCCCTCAATCCGCAAAGGTCCACACACACTAACCAGAGAATCAACTAGCTTCCAACTCGCCTCGCAAGGCCGAGCTACCACTCGTCACCGAGCTAGGTATCCCAACTCCCAGAATCTAAGTCACTCAAGTATAAATTTCTACAGCGTAACATTACACATAACAACTGAGATCCATAATCCTTCTCCTCCCTCCATTATGTAGAGTTTTGAAGTCCTTTACTTTCCCAAAATCCCATTTAATTTAAATTTTAATAATTTAATCCATAAAAATCCTCCCCGTACAAGTGCCACTCATCCCCTTCATTCCTCCATAATTTAATTTCATTAATTAATTAATTACCCCTATTTCCCTCACTCACCTAAAGGCACTCCTAGAATCGCTCCTAGGTGTCCCCATATTCACTTACAAGTTTTAATGACTTCCCCCCTTATTAATTTACTAGTTGAGTTTAAATTAGGAAGTTCTTAAATGCTAGATACCTTGCTAAGTTAGACTTTTTGATTTTTCCTTGTGTTCCCCCTTTCTTTTTATGTTTCCCACTTTTTCCTAGTTTCCTAATTATTTTAGATTTCCCTCTTTCCATTTTTATTTAAAACTCAATTTGGCAGGTGTAGAAATTAACTTTTTCCCTTTTCCCTTTTTAATTAATAAATTTTAATTAGTATAAGTGACAAAACAATTATTCCCCCCTCCCCTTTTTTTTAATCCCCAAAAATATTTTTATAAACTAAAAGAATTACTCACCCCCTTCTTGACACATGATTAATGATGATTATCATTTTTATTTATTTATTTTTATTTTTATTTTTACAAACATATTTTTCTTTTACCGCAAGTTTCCCCTAGACCTAGATTTTAATTTTTGAGGTTGGACGACATTTTATCAGGGAAATTGTTTTAAATTATTCTTATCACATTATTCATCCTAAGGCCATTTAGTTTTATTCATTTATTAATTAAAAACATGACATGCACTTCAGGATGCACTAGGTGCTCCAAGGGTTCCACTCGCCTCTTTTTGTTTCTCCCGCACGATGCCCCCTTCAGGATGCACTACGTGCTCCAAGCATGCCACTCACCTCTTGACTGACTTGGTAGACATAAAAAACCCCTAGAGTCAATACTCCTCCAGGTAATCTTGTGGGAGACTAAGGGCCTCTAAGGAATAAGGCCCCTACCTTATTGCGCGCCCTTTAGAATCATCGTGAGTGACTTTCGCAGTCGTCCCTCACTACATCATGGGTATTCCCGATCTAGGTAGTCGTTAACCTATAGTTCGAGCCACGAAAGGAGTGCTAGTAGGTTGTGGCAGGGATGTTGTGCACACCTCTCCCTCAACATCTCTTTTAGTCGTGCGTGACCCCTCTACTCCACATGTGAGTTTGGCCGGCAAGCTATCGTCAGCCTGCATCATCAATGAATCATGTCAGATATAGTATCCAATATCATATCATCTAATCAGATGGAAAAATATTAGATATACAACAATCAAGCCCCTAATAGTTCACTCCCTGACTCGATTCGAAGTCCAAGGGGTTCCATTGATGCCTCTACATCCTCGTGGTCCAAAATTCTGCACACTCAGGAAAATCGAGTCAATAGCACGTGTCTGTGTCAATGCAGCCAAATAACATTTCATAAATTAATTATGCCTCATAATCATAAATCAAATGCCCAAAAGTATAATAATCTGGATCACTTGCAAGCAAGTTTCCTCTTAAATAAGTTCACTCAGTGCGCGCAAGAGCGGGATGTTACATATCTTGAACTGAATGCATGTATATGTAGGTGAATGCAAGACAAAAATGGTTGGAATACATATAGACTTACGAAGATAGTGAAAAGGATCAATAAGGTATTGATCCAAAATCTGGTAAAGAGAGTGCTTGGTCAGTCTCTAGAAAACCACTGGATTAGATAAAATCCATAGAGGGATGATATCCATATGGGTGTGGTTTTGTATGCTCAAGTAATAATGAAAGGGAATTTAGATAAGAGTTCCTTGGTAAATGTCTGCTGACCAAGAATGATTTGAGGGATGAAGAGAGATAATAATTAGTGTCTGTTATTTCTTGGGTAATGTTGTAGCTACCTAGGGAATATTTTTCGATAAATGTGATGCTTTTGTTGAAAATTAGAAAGATTAACCTTTTGCTAGTTGTTGTCATATAGGACAACATACTCATGAATATCCCTAGAATACTTTTCATATGAATGGTCATAAGATCTATGGAAGGGATGACAATAAGTAAAAATGACAGTGTGTGTGAATGATATCAAAAAAGGTGCAAGCATTGATATTGCATGTTGATATCTATACATGTATAAATATGCTTGAGTGCATGGATTGAATGCATTATAGGGTTGGGTAGTGTGAAGGTAGATATGAATAAGTGGATTGTGAGGAAATATTACTACTTGCACAGCTTGATTAATGTTGTGGATACATAGCGGACTCTATTTTGAAGGGTCTATTAGATTTGTTGGAACACTAGCTTGAGGGGGTTGTACTCCATTCCTTAGAAAGAGATAGTGTAAAATATTGGAAGAGAAAATGAGAAAGAATGCTCTATTTTAATGAAAATAAGGAAATATGACTATTCCTTTAGAAATTTCATGACAATGATTGTGAGAAATCATGAGTTAAATGATTTCAAATACATTAAGATGTGCATATTATGAAAGTGTGATAGCAATAAGAACATGCATATTATGTTGATGCATAAGGTTGAAGTGCTTGAAGGCAGATTGTAAATGAAAGGTGATAGAATAAACGTACATGTTTGAATGTATAGTCTAATGTATGTGTGGAAGACTAGAATATGACATAACCTTGAAAATATTTATTCTATTTGATGAACATGCATAATGCAATTTTTTTATGATTAATTAAAAAGATAACTTTGATAGGGTATTGTGATGCTACATTCTAGGAAAGAGAAATCTCTAAATGAAGAAAATTCAAGACATAATTGACTGAGACTTCTCAAGAAATGGAGAAGCAGGCCCAAGAATGGGGCAAAATGAAGAAATCATGTGGAGAAAGTGGGACACTCTTCTCAGTCTAAACTCTGATTTGTTTAGAATAATTGTATGTTTTAAAAAATAGTTGTGAAAGAAAAAGAATTGGTTAATATGTTTGAATGAATAACCTTTTTAAAGACATAGTATGCAAATGGTAGATAGGTCATCCATGCTCAAAATTTCAGAATTGAGCAAGAGGAACTAAAAAGGGGAGAATCCCTTGACTCCTTTTTGTTGGGTATGTGTTATATTATTTGCATGAGTAGTAGTGTATGAGCGTATGCACTGGGCATGCAGGGGGGTTAGAGGGGGGGTGAGGGGGGGCGGAGCCCCCCACCCGGGGGTTTGGGGGCAACGCCCCCGAAATTGTTTTTTTCGGGATGACATATTTCCGGGACCACATGATATTCGGTGGTTTTTCGGCACATGGTTTTTTTCCGATGGTTTTCTATTTCCGGTTAAGGAATTAGGGTTTTGGACTAATACAGGTCATTGGGTTAGGGTTTTGGATGCCGCTGGCTCCTATATGTATATTGTATTGTAAACAATGTAACACAATGTATGAATATAATATATGCTAGTTTTCCTGATTTGGGTTTCCAGGTGAAAAGTCTCTGTGTAATGTTTGTATTTGCCATTGTATCTTTTCTGTTCTTTTTTGAATATCAGTTTGCAGTAGATATTGTACAAGGTTATAATTTACCTTTGGTATCAGAGCTTTATTGGCTTCAAGGGGACGCCTTTGTCTTCAAGGGTTTGGCTTGGGACTGTGATAAGCCTTGTTACAGTGGGAGATATGCGGTATTGTTTTTCAGGTGAAAAGAAATGGAAAGCAATTCAAAGATGGAGATCAAGAAGTGTAATGGGAAAATCTTTGAGCTATGGAAGCTCAAGATGGAAGATCTTTTGGTGGACAGAGATCAGTGGATCGCGGTAGATCCAGGTACGACACCTACAGGAACTTCTGCAGATGATTGGAAAAAGACGGATCAGAAGGCAAAGAGCACAATTCGACTGTGTCTCTCCGATTCAGTATTACTGAATGTGTCAGAGGAAGCTACAGCCAAGGATTTATGGGAAAAGTTGGGGAAGTTGTATTAGTCTAAGTCCCTAGTAATTAAACTATTCCTGAGAAAGAAGCTGTATAACTTGAGGATGAGAGATGGAGACTTGGTGGCAGAGAATTTGAATGCCTTCGATACTGTGGTAAGTCAGTTAGTATTTGTTGATATTAAAATTTTAGATGAAGAGAAATGTATCAGTTTGTTGTGTTCTTTACCAGACTCGTGGGATAGTCTGGTTGTGGCCATAGGTAGTAATACAACTTCTTTGAAGTTTGAAGAAGTGGTCTCATCCTTGTTGTCGGAGTAGATGAGACGAAAAAATATGGAAGGACATAGCACAGATGCATTATTTGCAAGAGGACATTCCCAGGAAAGAAATAAATCTAATTTCTCAAGTGGGAGATCTAAGTCTAAGGGTAGATCTAAATCTCCTGAAAATTTTGGAAGTGTATGTTGGAGGTGTGGAAAAGAAGGGCACTACAAGAAGCAGTGTAGATCCAAAGTTGAGAAAAAGAAGGGATCTGAAGAATCTTCTTCTACAAAAGAAAATACCTCCAAGGAAGAAGGAGGGGATGTGTACTTGGCCTCTTCAAGCACACATACAGATCATGAGGCATGGTTGATTGAATTAGGTGCATCCTTTCATATGACTCCCCATAGGGAGTGGTTATGCGAATATGAAAAGTATGATGGAGGTAATGTTTTCTTGGGTAATGATTTGACAACCAGAATCATAGGAAAAGGAAGGGTCAAGTTGAGACTCATAGATGGAAGGATTAGAACACTGCCTGGTGTTCTACACATCCCAGGTATGGCCAGAAATTTGATTTCTGTAAGAAAAATGGAAAATGTTGGGGTAAAAACAATTTTTGAAAAGGGAACTTGTAGGATGGTTCAAGGAGCAATGGTGTTGATGAGGGGAGTTCAGTTTGGAAATCTGTATAAGCTGCTAGGAGGCACTATTAGTGATGGGTGTAATAGCTCCATTATTCTTGATATTGAAGTTGAAGAAGAAAGAACTCCTACAGTCTCTGGAGAAAAGGTTATGTTGTGGCATCAAATACTGGGGCATATCGGAGATAAGGGTCTTCGACTACTACACGATAAAGGTATGGTTGAAGGTATGTCTAATTTCTCTCTGGATTTTGATTTCTGTGAACATTGTTTATATGGGAACCAGAATCGGGTAAGATTCCCCTCTGGTGAAACGAGGGTAGAAGGAATTTTACAGCTAGTTCATAGTGATGTTTTTGGACCTATGTCGGTCCCATCATTGGGAAAATCTATGTACTATGTCTCATTTATAGATGACTTCTCGAGGAAAACTTGGATATATTTCCTTAGGAAGAAATATGAAGTCTTTGACAGATTTAAAGAGTTTAAGTCTCTTGTTGAGAATCAAACAGAGAAACAAATTTAGGTGTTGAGGACAGATAATGGCAGAAAGTTTTGCGGGAATGAATTTGAAGAATTCTGTAAGAAGTGTGGTATAGCAAGGCATAAGACTACTCCATATACACCTCAACAGAATGGAGTTGCAGAAAGGATGAACAGGACATTGATGGAAAAAGTAAGGTGCATGCTCAGTGGTGTCGGGATAGGGAAAGAATTCTGGGTAGAGGCAGTGGGTACTGCATGTTATCTGGTCAACAGATCACCCTCATCAGCATTGGGTGACAAGACTCCACAAAGAGGTATGGACTGGTAAGGAACCTTCTCTCACACATCTTAAGGTATTTGGTTGCAATGCATATGTTCATGTTCCAAAGGAAAATAGGAGTAAGCTGGATAAGAAGGCTGAAAAATGTATCTTTATTGGATATAAATATGGTCTCAAAGGTTATAAGATTTGGAACCCAGAAACTACGAAGGTAGTGTATAGCTGAGATGTGGTATTTAGAGAAATGAAGGATGTTGTTAAACAGGAAGTCCTACCAAGTAAGGAAGAAGCAGAGAAGATAGATTTTGATTTAAAGGATGATGAAGCAGACTTTACAGAAGAACATGAATCAGAAGAAGAAGATCCTCATACTCCAGTATTGAGGAGATCAGATTGAGAAAGAAGGCTACCAGAAAGGTATAGTCCATCTGATTTTCGTTCAAATTTTTCTTTGTCTATTACTGATGATGATCCTAGAACTGTCAGGGAGGCAGTGGATTCAGAGGATGGAAATCTATGGAAAAGGGCCATGGAAGAAGAAATGGAATCTTTGGATAAGAATGAGGCTTGGGATCTAGTGGAGTTGCCAACTGGAAGAAATCCCATAGGCAAAAAATGGGTATTTAAAAAGAAGCTGAATGTAGAAGGAAAAGTGGATAAATACAAAGCTCGATTAGTAGCAAAGGGTTATTCCCAGGTTGAGGGAATTGATTTTGGTGAGATTTTTTCTCCTGTTGCCAAGTTAACCTCTATAAGACTTTTGTTATCTATTGTTGTTGCATTTGATTTTGAAATAAAATAGATGGATATGAAGACGACATTCCTGCATGGGGATCTGGAAGAAGAAATATTTATGAAGCAACCAGAAGGTTATGCTGTGAAAGGAAAGAAGGAGTTGGTATGCAAGCTGAAAAACTCCCTGTATGGTTTAAACAATCACCAAGGATGTGGTATCAAAAATTTGATATTTATATGCTGGGACTTGGCTTCACAAGAAGCAAAAAGGATCACTGTGTGTATTCTAAATTAATTGGTGATCATTTGATTTATTTGGTCTTGTATGTGGATGACATGTTGCTGATAGGAAACAACAAGGAGATTATCCAGGATGTGAAAACTCA